>JASCZW010004434.1:0-55697 GCA_034211315.2 Aedes japonicus
CAGTTTGAGTAGAAAGGATATAAATCATGTTTATGCCCAAACGCTGGCTTTGGCCATGTTGACAATTGTCAATCCTCTATTTTTTAAATTTCCTGCATAAAAAATCATTGAATTTATTTGTGTAATAACTTGGTTAGAGACTGTGCAGAAAAAAAATGCAACAGACAAAAATGATCACCAAAAAGTTATTTAAAATCAGATATATTTGAAACTCGCAGGAAATAATTCAACCTCCTCTCCTAGGCTGAATTCCAGCACTTTGGACTTCACGCTACCCATCATATCTTGTGCAACACTTGCGCCATCTTTCGTACACACTTTTTTCAAATCACAATCGTTTTGGAAGACCTCCTCTGTTTTTCAGAGCCTACCCTTCATAATGGCCCAGAATTTTTCTGTTGGGCGAAGTTCTCTTGATTTTGACGAATTGGCCGAATCCTTCGGCACAAAACAACATCGTTGGCTTCGCATCACTCTATCACTGGCTTCTCGTAATGAAACGATGCCAAATCCGGCCAAAACAGAGTGTTGTCTTTGTGAGACCGGAGGAAGGGCAGCATGCGCTTCTGGAGGCATTCTTCTGTATATATTTGTCCGTTGAAG
Organism: Aedes japonicus; assembly: GCA_034211315.2. NCBI lineage: Eukaryota > Metazoa > Arthropoda > Insecta > Diptera > Culicidae > Aedes > Aedes japonicus. The sequence continues at coordinate 604 of JASCZW010004434.1, forward strand.
TTGCCGATCGTTATGCATAGCTTGCCGCACCATCAAATCGCCTGTCACACCAAGTATTTTTCGACCTTCTTATTCCGGTACTTCTCCAGAACGTACAGGCAGGACTTTTCGATGAAAAACTCCTGGCCGGGGATCTGCTTGGCGTCCGCAACAATGTAAGTCTTGTCGTCTATTACGAAGAAATTCGGCCGCACCAACCACTCGCGGTAAAGGTTCTTGGCGCGGGATTTGGCCACCGTATTCTGTTTATCGGTTTGATAAGGCGCCATTCTTACCTTGAATACATAAGGCCCAGCCCGCTTCATTGTCTTCTGAACGAACCAGGCGGAAGAATTGGCCATCTTGGCCACGTCCCGAATCGAATGGTTTGGATTGCGCTTGAAGTAATCCTTCTCCTTCCTTGCGTTCACGGAGTCGGTCGTCTTCGTTTTTCTTCCGCTGCTAGCTCACCGGTGGGTCGTCCGGGTCTACATGAACGATTTTACTTCATTTTGCGATCGACCTGCGGGACTGGCCTGGATTTTCCATAACCACGCCCATAATTATTAGTGGAAGCATTTCTGGCTTGGAAAATTTCATAAATTTTTACATACGCAATGAAAAATTACAAAGCCTTTCCACGTTAAATTTTGGACACTAAAATAAAAGCAGCAAAACATAAAATTCAACAAAACCGGCTGTTCATTTCACAAAAATAGAGTAATGTCTACAATAGAAACAGTTGATTAAGGTGTTAATCCTTCTTTCTGTAAAATTATCGAACTTTCTGTGATACATCCGCCTTTAGGTTCGCTGCGGCCAGTGCCGTGATGGTTCTCCATCTGCTCTTAAAATCATCGGTACCATTTGCTTTCTTCTTAGTTTCGAAGATTTTCCGCTTATCTAGAGCCCAGTACTTCTCTATTGGGCGAAGTTTTGGACAGTTTGGTGAATTATCTGTATTTGGTTCGTATTTGACCTCTTGCACCTTATATCATTCCAGGACGGATTTCGCATAGGGACAGGTGGCCAAATCCGGACAAAAGTGTTGTGGCTTCTGATAATTGGTAGCAACCGCTTTTGCCGACATTTTTGCTCGTACACATCCTTATTGATAGGGCCAGTAGAGACAATCTTTTGCCAAATCAAATTTTTCTTTGGGATTTTGGACACTTTCTTTGTCCGAAAATGTTCGGTAACGGCGTTCCTTTGCATTGTGGTATAAAAAGCCAGACTCGGAACCTGTTTAAAGTCTTTTAGTACGTATGTTTCGTCGTCCATTATGATGCAAGCAAATGTTTGGTTTAGCTTCTTAGCCTGCCTTTTTGCTGTGAAATTTTGCTTATTATCATCGTTGAGCACTTTTTTCACTTTGTACGCCTTCAGTCTCTGTGCTAAGCTAAAAAATGACCCTTTGTTCAGTCGGCAAAAGCGCATTCCTTACGTGCAAGTTACTGATTTTGATTCACCAACTGAATACCTGTCCGAAATGGACTGGACAGAACTGCTCAATATACTGGATGTAGACGACATGACAGAGCGCTTCTGTGACATCTTGTGCAGATGGCTCAATGGATACCTCCCTAGGACTCAGCTATTTGTTAAGCTACCATGGAGCAACCCAGAACTGCGTTGGTTGAAGTATGAGCGAAACGAATCCTGGAGAATGTGAGCTGTTCAGTAGAGTACCTGTAACTAGAAAATGAGAAGAAAGTTCAGTAATTTCCATTTAATTCCAACTAGCTTTATTGTTTGAATGCTAAGCAGATTACTTCGGAAGCAATTTTCCTTCACCAATCAACAGGCTTTGAAACTTGCAAATGACGCATTCTAGTGAAGTCTGTATAAATCACATTTTATGCCTGTACAAGTTCGCTTGCGTAGAGATCCAAAAGATTCTGGAGTTTTGTGAGTTTTAAGAGGAAATACTCTTCCATCCCGTCAAATGTATTTATAGACGAATCAGAATCATCTTCTGCTGAAGAATCATGCGAACTGTTTGCCAAGCATCTCAACGAGAAGCTGAAGCGGCAGCTTCTAATCTACCTGCTGATGTATTCGACCTGGACACCTTTTCCATCGCGTCGGACATGACCATTGCTGCTTCTGATTGAAACTGAAAAGCTCGTATTCACGCGGGTCTGATGGTGTACCGGCTGTTATCTTTTGTCACTGCACTGCTTCCTTAGCGAGTCCTCTTGGCAACAGAAGTTACCCGCTGTGTGGAAACTATCGTTTATGTTCCCCGTGTTCAAGAAAGGAGATAGAAGAAAATTTGAAGAACTACAGAGGAATTACCAGTCTATCTGCGGCATCGAAGCTATCCGAAATAGCCGTTAGTAATGTCATTCTTGGCGGTGCCAAACAATACATTTCAGACAATCAAGGGCGCTTTTGACGTCATTGATCACGGAACACTTTTGTGCAAACTATCTCGTCTAGGAGCATCAGAACGACTTGTGGTACGGCTGGAAAGCTACTTGACGGGTCGTGCTCTGAGCGTTGAGCTTGATTTAACTGTTTCCAGTACGTTAAATAATTCCTCAACGATGCTGCCTTGTTGCTAAAAGGTGGCAAAATATGTAATGGCAGTTTTTGCAATCATATCTTGTGAAATCCGCATGATGCAGAAAAGGCAATTTTGTCCATCATGATCCACAAAGCGATTTGTGGTATAAACGAACCCATGCAAGTGTGTGCAAGCGGTTGGCAGCACACAGATTACTCGAAACAAATTTATCGCAGCCGTTTGGTCTTCATTAAACCGTCAATATGGGTGAGTCAATACCACAGAATGCCACAACGCTAGTTAACAACACTGTTAGAATTCCATTGTCAAGCGTTCCATTTTTATATTCACTCGTCATCACACTCCGATCTCCCTCTTTTCAAGTTTGTCTTTCTTTATGAAATAAACGAAGCCATGCAGGTGTGTGTGAGAGACTTTTGCTTCATTTTTGCATCGCCGAGTGCCTCGACAATCGAAGTAACTGTTGGGCCTTTATTCCATTCATTGCATCTTATTAAAGTGGCTGAATGGTTACGATCTAGAGCCAGGCGGCCTCGTTTCGAACCACAGTTACGAATCGTGTTCATTTTTTTTCTGTAAGCCATTGAACTTCCGGACTCTAATCTCAAACGCAACACAAATACACTGCACAACCTCACTCACACATTGAATTATTCAAAGCGAATTGATGTTGCATTTTTTCTCCATGGTACGATCCATTACGAGAAATGAAACAAAATCATGCGAAATTGCATAACAATCTTGCTTTTTTATTTTGGGTGTAGGATCCCCGAGTAACACATCTTCATGATTTTATGTTGAATATACTTCTTTATAATCAAATCTAGTCGTATAGAAGCATTTTTAACCGTTATAAAACTTGTTTGTTGCTTGGGTCGAACTGCGTACTCACATACGCAGACAATTTGAAAATTTACCTGGTGGTGAGGTCTATTGAGGACTGTTACCGGCTTCAGTAGCTTCAAGACATGTTTGCCACCTGCTGTAAGATGAATAAACTCGTGATAAGCATTACTAAATGTGTTGCTATCACCAATCAATGCGTGTCATCACTTTTAACTACCGAATTGATGGGAATGTCCTTGAGTGCGATGATTAGGTCAATAATTTGGGTGTGATTCACCGATCCTCATTGCCTCAAAGCACTCTACTGTGCAGTTGTTTGGCTGGTTCCTGAAAATGCTGCGGTAATTTGAACTCTGTATCAACTATCATCCCTTCTGCTGACCAGTTTCCATCGGACTTCTTGCGGTTTTAAAGACTGTATTCGATGAACTTTGGACACACAAAATAGGTCACCAAATTTTTTTCTTGAACCCGATTCTTTTCAAACTTTCTGGAAATAAAGTACTACTTAATTGTTAACTTTTGACATTATTGGTTTATTGAACCTCTTCTCCCAACCCAAATGCCCGCACCTTTGCCTTGACCCCTTTCATCAAATTTTGAGCAATGATAGGACCGACTTGCTTACTTACTTTTAACAACACTTTCTTTAGTTCAAGTTCATTTTCTATCAGTTTTGGAGTTTTAACGAGCTTTGCCTTCATGACTGCCCAACATTTTTCAATTGGGCGAAGTTCCGGAGTGTTTGGAGGGTTGACGTCTTTTGGTACAAAAACTACATTATTATCTTATTATTATTATCACCAAATCCGGCCAAAACAGTGTTGGGCCATCGTGAGATCAGTCAAGAAGGGCAGAAGTCGTTTTTGGAGGCATTCGTCCTTGTAGATTTGTCCGTTGACGGTCCCAGAGGTGATGAAGGGCTGACTCATTTTGCCACATCCGCAGATTGCTTGCCAGACATGGAATTTTTTGGCGAATTTCGACAGTTTCTTCTTCCATACACTCTCCGGAACGGCGAACTTAGAGGTGGCGACGTAGTGTTCCTGTCCTGGCATTTGTTTGGTGTGGTCATCGTCCATCACAATGCAGAACGGTTTTGTGAGCCACTCCCTGGACAGTTTTCTTGCACGAGTTTTGGCCACCGAGTTCTGTTTATCGCTCCGGTTCGGTGCCTTCTGGACCTTGTACACATGTAACATGCACAAAACAAACTGATACTTTCTGATCAAAATGTTGGGATAACGCTTAAATTGGTTCAATACCATCCTGGCCTTCTCCGGATTTGTTGTGCCACGGTTTTTGCCACTACCATTTTTCCGCTTGGTTGTCTTACGGTCCTTGAACGTTTTGATCACATGAGATACGGTTGAATGTGCGATTCCAAGCTGTTTTCCGATCCATCGATGAGAAGCGTTTGGGTTTTCGAAGTGAGTGCCCAAAATTTGTTGGCGTACTATTTCTTCATTCGAAGCCATCACTGAAACCACTCGACCGATTTTCACAAAACTCATTAGACAATTGACACAACACAATGAAATACATTCAGTTAAAATTTCAATAATTTTTACCCACACGCTAAAAAGTTACGAATAATTGCGTGTGTCCAAATTTCATCGTATACAGTCTTTAAAGTGGTGTGGAGACAGGGTAGCTGCTGGCGTTCGTTCCGGCTTCCGGAAGTTTTGCACCTTGTACGTGTTCAATCTGAATCGGTTCTTTGCCATCTAGACGAAACGTACACAAAAAACTAATTAATTTTAACAAGCGCGTAAAAATTCCCGTCGCTTTATTCCAAGCCAAAGGAGGCGTAGACAACGAAATTGTTTGCATTCTTTCATGTGCCCTGCAACAATGTTTGCAATATTTCATACAAAAGCCAAGATTCAGGCGTTATCTGGCTTAAATTTAAAACAACCCATTATTTTCTGCCAAATCTAGAGTTTTCTTTATGTGCATTAGATGACGCAGAAAAATCAACGTTTCTTTTTATCTGTGTAGTGAAACATCAAGTTTTTTCGCCAAGTGCCGCGTCGAAATGTTCAGATTGCATTTGAAATGATAAATCAACGCACTCGAGGTTTTTTGGGCATTGTTCCCAGCTTTTGTGGCACACAGTCTGATAGAAATATTTGGTTTTCTGCGTTATCTAATGCACATAAAGGAAATGCATGATGTGGCATAAACTAATGGTTTCTTTCATGTAAATTTAAGCTAGATATTGGAAATTTCTGTTGTGTGAAGGATGCAAACAATAACGCTGTGAACGCTAGCCTTGGCTTGCAATTACACGAGGAAACATTTTACGTGTCTGTTAAAATTCATATTGGCTTATGATGAAACCTTTGGAGGACCCTTGAGATGGTTGAATGAAGAATATTCGTCAATATTCCCAAGGCGAGATTCGACAACTCAGGATTTTCCATATGGGTGATCAAAATCCTTCCGCGAACGGTTTGCTGACAACTGTACAACTGAGATAATACACTCCATAGAGAAACTACCCAAAACTTGGTTCATTTTGGTCTCCTTTGAAACACACGTTCAAAAGTGTTGGAATAATCCTCGACTCACACTGTATGGCACAATATTCAAAAAGAAGGCGTTTTAAAAATAAAAACAGTTCATTTTTTGAGTTACTTGTGCAACTTGCACAAATGACTCGTAACGCTGGTAGATCACCTTTTCGTGGTGCGTTACGGGGTATCAGATCTACCACCGAACCCTAGTCCGAATTAATTCAAACTAGGGAACACATATGTTATTTGTAGTCAAACGAACGTATAATAGTCCTTATTACATTTTATGTCTTGGGAAAAGCGACAATACGCGGATTTGTCCACCAAGGATGAGCTTGGAATAAGTAAAACATGGTTAGTCTTCATTTATGTGAATTCTCATTGTCTATTTGATGTTCTATAGTTTGAATTGGTTATGACTAGGGTTCTGATGCATGGTCAGTATCGGAGTCATAGTTGTTTTCTTTGTAATGAATCTGATTTTGACTGATAAAGGGGAGCACCTTTGAAGAGTGCTCTCACTCCTCAAAGGGTTTAAATAGCGGAAACTTTCAATAAAATTTGATTCATTGCCAACAAAACAAACAATGACAACTGTAACAACACCGAATACCTCATCATTTCTCAATAGTGATGAGGTAAATCGACATGCACTAAACAAAGGACACGGGATATACTACAATAGATCAAATTACTGGTCTCAGTGGTTTATGTCCCGAACGGAGGAAAAAAAACTTGCACAAATAAAAAGACATTTTCTACGTTATCTAATGCATGTAAAGGAAATGCTAGATTTGACAGAAAAAAATGGGATATTCCATGTAAACTATAGCCAGATAACGCCTGAATCCAGCCTGTTGTATGCAAGATTACAAACATTGTTGTGTGGCGCATGAAAGATTGCAAACAATTTCGTTGTCTACGCCTCCTTTGGTTTAAAATTAAACGAAGGGAAACCCATCTGGATTTTGCATTGTTAGCAATTTATTGAAGAATCTATAGGAAATTGTTCTGACGTATCGCAAACGAGTTCCATCTATTTCAGAAGATTAAGTCATCGAATGAATTTGGATTTTTTTTTTTTCAACTAAGTAAATAGGTTTATGGACATCAGATTACTGTTGAATTTGATGAATGTTCTATGTCACCCAAGATTCCCTCCTGGTGGTCACAAGATATTACAAGAATAGCGAAAATTAATGGATAGCTTCAGAAAGATTACTTGCATTACGTTAATCTCGAAGTTCATACATCCTAACTGAAAGAAGTATTGAGTTCTAGAGATGTTTCAAGTTCTCCGATTTTTCTTAGAAGCGTTGATTTTTTATCTACAAGTGTAGTAAGTAACGTGTTGCTAACCCTTATGTGTTTGTCAGGGTACTCGGGTATCTTTGCAGGTTTAAGATTACGAAATTTTATAGTTTAGTTCAAAACAGAAGCTGAAGTTCAGTGACATCTTAGTTAAAGTTGCAAGGCAACTTTTTGCATAAAAACAGTTATTGAGTTTGTCACCGTCAGATTCAAAAACTCATTCGTTTGGATTCCTTTGATTCCCGGAAATTTGGGTTTTCAGGGCTGTGGTCCGGTACGGAGACACTACTTCGGAATATCAGTTGAATTTCCAAGAATGGATGTCAAAATCTTAGTTTACTTCTGAACGTTTTGTGGCCATCTGGTGATTTCTCCTTAGGTCGTATATTTTGGAACAGGTTCCCGTGGAGCCTCGAGTGGCCATGAACATATTTAGAAGAGAACCCTGGGTATCAAAATTCAAGGGGGGTCGGGGTCGGATCAAAATTCATGAAATTTCTTCAGTAGGACATTTATCAACGTTTTGCGGCTAGTTTGGTTCTGAACATGGAATGAACATGAGGCGAATAAGTTTTTGAATCTACTGGTGCTAGAAGAATTAAAATCGATCGATCGAACTTGGGAAGTATTGTTTTGCCTCTTATTTTAAGTTGTTTAATTAGCCCCATTAGTCACGAGTTTTAATAAGAATAACTATAGCGTAGTAAGTACATCCACCAAGTACTCTTACAGCCCTCCACATCCACACTAGGTTCGAATCCTAACGGTGGATTTATTTTTTTGGTTACATTAAGAGTCGATAAAGTAGATTTACCAGATTCATGATTAAAGTTTTCAGTATCAAGAATTCAGCTCATGGTTTTGACCCGATATATTCGTGATATTCATGATCATGATATTCATGATGATCGGTGAGAAAATAGTTCATATCATGAATATTGTTCATGGTGTATATTCATATCACGGAAACACAACATATTCATGAAATCATGAGTAGTTATTCTCGTTAAGAAGAACACATTATTTACGGTGTAATGATGTGGTCGTAGCTCAATTTTGATTATAGCAGGATTCCTTCAACTCTGATAGCAAATAAATGATGTTTTTTTATATGAAATGTTAAAGGTGCTATGCCTCCTTATCCTCCCAATCTTCTTATTACCTCAGCAATATTCGATGCTCTTTAGATGTCTAACGAAAAAATATAGGACCACCAGTATTTGAAGATATTCAGAGGCCTTGAGAGGTTTTCAAATAGTTTTATATGGTTTTTGCATCTTAAATTGAGAAAAATGTCTCGAACCTTTTGCATTTCGTTTTTTCAATGACATTTTTCAACCGAGAATTGGTCCCAAGAATTTATCTAGAAGCAAATTAAACAATCAAATTGAGAACTTGGGTCGTTGTAAATGACTTCAAACTTCTCTCGTTTTTTTTTCTCTCATTCTCTCATATACTCAAATTTGAGTGACTCCACTAATGACGAAAGTGAGTCAAAAACGACTCAAATCTGAGTTGAAACGGCTGACCGTGTAGTTTATTGCTAAACAAAACTGTTTTGTTCGATCCTCAAATGAAACGAAAAACAAAACAAAAAACAAGAAGGAATTTGTACGCAAAGGTGACGTAGGACTACGTGGCAATGTGCAATGAATCATTTGTTTCAATATTTCGTGACTCTTGTCATAAGCTTGCCTCATATTTGCTCTTAAGAATATATAATTGCCGTTTAAAATGCCGAAATTGCCAAAGGCAAGAGAGGTATCAGCCACCTGGCCAATTGTTGCTCGTCCAAAGCATCATCCAGGGTACTTGTCACCGTCAGCTGCCAATCCAATACTGATTCATTGCCACTCTGAACTGCTTCAGGGCTGCCGAGTGAACGAAAGGTGTTCCCCTTATATATCGTTCACTGCTACATATGAGATCTCCTTCACTTACATTTGAAGTTTTTGATGATGATGATGACGATGATGATAATGATGATGATGATGATGATGATATAATACCATCTATTGTAGCTAAGTAACTTTCCATAGCAGTGGAATAATCTGAAATACGATTTGATCAGGATTCTATTGTTGTTTGTGATCATCAAGCTCCAGTATGAAAGGCAAAAAACGTTTGGGCCGGCCCGTTAGCAGAGACACTTACGCAAAACCTGCGAGTATAGGGGAGAGAATCTAATTCCAAAAGCAAGTTCACTCCCATAGCACTAGAATCGAGTCCTCGATTTGCAAAATAAACCCAATAGATGGGGTTGAAGAGCCCACCCTCGGCCAACGAAATGTTAATGATAGGGAGGAGGCAGTCCCATGCTCCCTATCCAAATCGTTTCACTTGGGTGCCCTGATGGTCCCTCCATTTCCCCGTTGTATATTATGTCATGTCGTTCTTTACTTATTGCTCTGTGTCGTCGCGGTGTTTCTACTTTTGAAAAGCTGACTTTAGGCAAAGGCCTATGCACGATGTCATATGGTATTGCTCGCGGTCATGGGATAGGGAAAAAAACAGGAGAAAGAAGAGAAAGCATTAGTTACTAATAACATGCTATGCGCCTGTGAGATTTTAATGGTGATATTTTCAAAACGGTCGTTCAGAATGGTTCGACGGTTGCATATGAGAGATCATTTCCGATGAGTTTTCACTCGTTTAGAAATTCCATCATTTTTGGTTATAGAAGACAAGAAACGTTTTACGCTTAGCATTCAGTGAATTTACTCTTCAAGACGAAATTATTAGACGTCTCTTTTTATTTGTGTTATTTCCAATAGTTCAATGTTAAAAAATCAATTGTTTTCAATAGTTCAAACAATGCGTAGAAATATTTCTAACCGGGCAAACAATTTGAGAAACAGCTGAGATATTAACGCTCGAAACCTGACCGCCTTTCGTGACCCCAGTATGGTAAACAAAGACGTTGTCCTACGTCAAAAATTCAGGCCAAAAAAGAATTGCTGGAAATAATAACTACTATCTGTTTACACATTGATACTATCAAAGCAGCCAGAAGACAAATCATATGGGATAGTAAAAAAATGACTTTAGGTTCCATTGTGTTAAAAATCGAGACTATTTAGAGAATGGTAGAAAAACAGTGACAAAGTCTCTGAAAAGAGACCAGCTACCAGCCCTGCCTTAACTGCTACTACTGGGCACCGTGCGTTTGTGGGCGTAGAACTCCTACGCAAGTAGTGAAACGCAGCGAGGGTAAGCCGGTCAGCTAAGCACACGGTGGTGGTAGGCCGATTCAATGGATGAATTTATCGATGGGTTGCTCGTGTGTGTGACCTTGCAGAGATGTTGCGCAAAGTGACTTACCTATTTCCAATTGCAATTCATCAATCTAATGTTTTGCACAAATTATTGTCCGAAAGAAAGCAAGCATTTTCAAACAAACAAACTGCGAATAAAATTTTAAAATCAACGTTTTATCATGCACAGTTTTATGATGATCTAGCCTTTCTGATCCTCTAAATACCGAAGCATAGCTTTTCAACAATTTTTCTTGTTGTATCATCTTGTTGTATGGCTTTCTTTTCCTATTTTTTAATTCAAAAGAAACAGTTTCACAACAACAATCGAATTTTTAAATTAACTTGCTCCTCTCAATGACACCTGCTGCATCGTTGCTTTTTATTGTTAAGTTTTGCTGTTACCTCTAATTAACCGTCATCAACTACGAGTACCACGCAGTAATTTCGAACAACTGTTTCCGTCAAATCTCTTCCCAACGATTAGTTAGGTGCTGCCACAGACTGTTGCTAAGTGAGCCATCATATTAAACTAGAAACGAACCCTACGGAATCCAACCAAAACGCAAGGCACCTGCAGACTAGATAAATAGATCGATTTAAGCAATTACAACTGTTGATGAGTTACGTTACCGCTATATCCCGACAGAGTTTATTCCGTCAAACTTGAATCAGCCGCTGAATCTTCTGAACCGACTCCGGCTCTCTATCAACCACTCGAAGCAAACGAGCGAATACCATAAACCCCCTGAGGAAAACCAAAATACCAAAATCGTGATCGAAACGAAGCTAGAAAACAAAACAAAAACGTAAACATAGTCGTTAGGAATAGTAGGCTCTAAATAAAGCAAAAACCAAACAAAAAAGAACTTAAATATAAATGTAAATGTTGTTGAAAAACAAAACTTCAAAGTGCTGTTGAGTTAACCTACGATAGGAAATGGAGCAGAAGAAACCAATGACACGAAACAGTCGCACCTCGCGGTGCCGTGTAATAATAGTCAAATCCGGAGGTTAAGCAAAAATCAAATAGAAATAATTGTGATTTAAGAATAATTAGCGAAACACATGACCCGAGCAAAGGTAACCCAAAGAAAGTCACACAGTCACACACACACATATGCATAAAACAAAACATAAAACAAACACTGGCGTTCAACAATCAAAGTATATCGGATTAAAGTCAAAGCATCGTTTGTTCGATTTCCTCTTCCCATTGGTGGTGTGAACGTGTGAGTGGAGTGTGTGTGCGAGAGCGAGCGCGCTGACAGTAGGTCAATCTTAATCATTACTAGCGAAATCAAGCAGAAAGAAAAAAAAACCTGAGTTGTAATAATCTCTAGTGAATAACAAAAAAAAAATCAACGTCAAACAACAGCGCTGAAACAATAATTAATTTAAACGGTAAAGCAAATAAACATGATTGTTAATGTTCAGTTAACTATAGAGAAATATTAGAGAGATACAATGCTGACTTTAGATTACCATTTAAACGGTGTGGATGTTAATGTGTGTGTGTGTGAGTCCCTTCACCGAATCAGATGGTTATTTTATTTACATTATATAGAACTGCAGAGGCAAATTATGAATACGTTGACAGTTGAAAAGGACAGTACGAAGAAATAAGCAAACCAAGGGTCGTTATCGTGTTTGATGATTTATTCTTAGGATTTTTAATTAATCACAATGAGCATTTAAAGATGAAAAAAGAATACGTATAAATGAGTTGAAAAGATTTATGTACAATGAAGCGAGAGCGAGATAGAGCGAGAGATAGAAACAAAGTGCGATAGAAGATGTTAAATAATTTAAAACAAAACGAAATCATGTTTAAGCAAGTGAGTAAAAGATTTAACAAAATGAGACAACTTTCTAGTGAATATGATTGAGATATTTATTTTTAGTTTTAAAGTATATTTTGAACAAGTTCAATAAAATCGAAGTGATTCATACTTTCGTGGGTTTGGCGATGTGGTTGTGATTTTCAGATCCGAAATTTCTTTGGACGGTTTCCTTCCGTAGTAATTTATTTATTTATTTATTTTATTTTCGTCAACAGATAAACATGTTCATCCCAACGGCCCTTTAAAAAATTAAATTACATACGAAAATTGACAAAACTTAACAAAGACATCTACGGAAACAACGCTTATTAACCTCACGGGATACATTAAAATCAAACACATTATAGCAGCTGTTGAAAACGCGGCACAGTGAATATGTCGCAAAGCAAAGCGTATATAACTTTCGCTGAACAGCTTCGATCCTCTGGACAGTGTTTTGGTAGAAAGGGGACCAGACAGTAAGCGTCCTTGAAGTTTTTTGCGGAGCGGAACATAAATCCAAGCTGCGAAGAGGCCTTGGAAACAATATACGAAATGTGAACCTTGAACGACAGTTTGGAGTCCAGCATTACTCCCAGATCCTTGACCGTTGTTTCTCGTTTCAAGCGCGTACCTCGAAGGATGTAGTCGTGGAGATACATCGTACGTTTTTGGCCGAAGGAGATAGTTGAGCATTTGGATACATTTTAGGACATTCTGTTGATTCGGCACCAGTCATCGAACCCCTGCAGTTCCTGCTGAAGAAAGTAGGCGACTTCCGGACATTTTATAACGTAGTACAGCTTCAGGTCATCCGCGTAGGATAATTTCAAGCATCTGAGGACCAAGTTCACGTCGTTCATGTATAGCAGGAAAAGGAATGGGATGTTGGGATGTGAAAGGAAGGAACGCCGGATGTTACCGAAAGATGAGGCATAATCGGCAATCTTCACGGACATAGTTCTACCAGTCAGGTATGAACGGAGCCAGTTCAACAGTTGATCGTGTACCCCCATGTTGCCGTATTTAGAAATGGCAACCTGTTCATTTTATCGAAGGCCGCAGAGAGACCTGTGTAAATGGCGTCTACTTGATGACCGCGTACCATTTTGCGCATGATGACGATGTAAATACGGTTTGATTGGTCGCCGTCGAGCGCTTGGGCACAAAACCGTGTTGGTCTGGAGAAATAGTCTGTGAATAGTCATTGACAAGGCCTTTGGAGAACAATTAGTTCAAATAACTTGGATACAGAGCTTAGTGCAGCAATCCCACGATAGTTGGCGACGGACCGTTTGCATCCCTTCTTGTGTATTGGGAATACAAATGACTCTTTCCAGCATTCAGCAAACTCGCCGGAAGTTACAGACAAATTGGACACCGTAGCCAGGGGCGCAGCAAGCGTGTTTAGGCAACGCTTCAGGACAATTGAATGAATACGGTCAGGACCGCATCCAGTTGGAGTTTTCATCTGCTTCCCGACTGAAATCACCATATCACTATGAATAGTGAAAGCAGAGCCAAATACAGACATCATGGTTCGGAAAGAGTCCCCCAACGATCACCTGCAGCAGCTCTGGCGATTGCTCGGTTGGAGCCGCCGTCCTTCTGGTTTTGGCCAATACTATCCAATAGGTGCCACCCCCACAGGTCCGTATTGGCGTTCTCAGGCACAGGCACTTTGAGCAGGCTTGGCCTCACAATGGTTTAGGTTGAGGAGGGTTACCTGCACTACGCTTGGATTTTTAGTATACCCTTAGCGGCCCTTAGCATCCTCATTACACCCTCCCTCTCTTCATGACGTGTTTATTATCTAGTTTCCCAGCGCACGTCAAGCATTTGGGAGTTCTTTGGAGTCTCGCGCCTTGTGGCTTGTGCTGCCACACCTTCTGCACATGTCACTTCTATTTGGGCCGTTGCATTCCCAGGACATGTCCCTACTATCTAGGCATCTGAAGCATGCCTTCGGTAGCTGGTGTAGGTTAACTGGGTATATTGATCATCCAACCTTCACCTATGCCGTCCCCGCATCGGCTGCTGACATCTTCATTGTTGCCACCTGGGTCCCGAGTGGACCCTTCCGCAGCGGTATAGCTGTGGTGGCGAGCTCGACCTTGCACTGTTCCTTCTCGCCTGCCTCGGTGATCTCATCCTGCACTGAATCGTCACCTGTGAGGCGAGGGCAAACACCTCCACATCCTCACCTAAGGCCTGTTTCGCCTGGTCTCTGTTCGCTAGACCCTTCTGCTCCGTATACATTTGAAGCTCCAGAATCATTTCGCTGCTGCGGGTATGACGCAGGTCCGCCAGTTTGCCATCGCTTTTAAGATCTCAGAGTAGTTTGATGCCTCGGCCTTGACGTTGAATTTGGCGCTGGACTTGGTGCTGGGCTTAGCGCCGAGGCCATTCTCTCTTTGTGGGAAGCCGAAGCTGGTCGCGAAGTTTGACCCTCCGACACCGCTGCCACGTTTGCATAAGCATTTCAACCGGGGACTGCCTAGTCCGCTTGGAGGTCCCTGTCTTCATGGTAGATGAGCAGAAGTCTCCCACAAAAACGCACTTCTCCATCTGCGTGTGCTTTGTGGCTATTTCCCCGCCCTTTCCGTGCCTGCTAGCCATGCCAGCTTTTCGGCACATTGCTTGGCTTGCAGTGCAGCTCTTTCATTTCTTTGCATGCAGAATGCACTGTCACGCGTAGACTAAGTAAACTATGTTTAAGGTCCTTTCCAATGCTTTTGACATGAAGTCATTATGGCATTCAACTGCTCGGACACTTCCCCAATTTTTAAATGGTCAGGATGAGTCCTGGCCCATATATGGCCCCACCTTGCTAAGCGGCACTTGTCGTAGCACTTCCGCAAGTGTCGGATATGCCACCGGGCCCCACTTTCTTTCGTTATGGGGACCTCACTAGGCCACCTCTAGTGAACGGACTCGCTTTCCTTTGGAGTTTGGTCGTTCCTGATGTATTATTGGGATACTCTAGGTAATCCAAACTGTCCCTAAGCTTAGATCTTGAAATCTACGGTTCTAACAGTAGCTTTTAGGGCTATACAATGTAACATCACGTAATCAAGCATATTCAGCGAATATGTTCGAATGTTAATATAGAATTGAGTGATTGATTAATGCACTGAAAACAAAATTCATGAAGGAATGAGGCTCACGACAAGACTATGTTTGCCTTCTACCATGAGTGCAGATCGATTGTGATGAAATCGAGGTAGTAGACGAATTCGTGTATTTGGGCTCATTGGAGACTACAGATAACGGTACCAGCAGAAAAATACAAAGGTGCATCATGGCGTGCCTACTTTGGACTTCGAAGGACGAACTAAGTTCGCTGAAATACAATGTTGACCATCTACAAAGCATGAATTAGACCGGTTGTCCTCCACGGTCGCGAAACAAAGGCATTGATAGCAGAGGACCAATGCGCCCTTGGTGTCTTTAAACGGAAGGTGTCGCATATGATCTACGGTGGAGTCGAATGAACCAGTCATTGCATCAGTAGCTGAACCGAATACAATGGAGACAACTTTAGTGTACAGCCAGGTCTGATTGGTAATGTAAGGTTTATTTTGATGTTCAGCTTCTGAATTCTCATGAATGGACTGGAGTGGATATCAAGCCAAGTCATAAATCTATAAACAGTCAGTCTCAAAATTTACCGTACACGTGTGACTCATCAAGAAATCCCGAGTTTTTCAGGGTTATAAGTGAATAAAAGCAAACAACTTGTACACATGGTAAGGAGTGTATCGAAAAGTAGTTATAAACATTCGATGCGTTATTACGCATAAACTACTGTATATATTTTTAGCGTGTAAGCGCCATTTGCTTTGTTTACATGTCAAAAATGATTATTCAGTTCATTCATTTCCGTTGATAAAGTTGTATTCAAAATGTCGCGAATTGAATTTGAGACTAAAGAAAATTGTGCACACTTGGTGCACCGAAAAGGGTGTTACTTACAACCAGATTGCGAAAAGAGTAAATGTTCACCCGGCAAGTGTAAAACGCATCATCGAAAAGTTTGGTAAGGAGTGCTCCCTCAAGGATTTACTAAGAAGTGGCCGGAAACCCGGCTCCAGCAACCCTGATTTGGACCAAAAAGTTGTGGATTATATTCAACGGAACAAATCTGCCTCTACTCGCGATCTAGCCAAGAAGTTCAGGACCAGCATCGGAATGATTCAACGAATCAAGCGCAGGAATGACTTGAAGACGTACAAAAAGCAGAAAGTGCCCAAACAAACTCCGGAACAAAAGTCTCGTGCCAAAACCAGGGCTCGAAAGCTGTACAGCTGCATTTTGGACAATGTCGACCAGTGCATTTTGATGGATGACGAAACATACGTTGAAGAAGATTCAAGAACGCTACCGGGGCCGCAGTTTTATACTAAATCTGTTGGGGAACGTGTGCCAACCGCAGATACGACTGTTGCGATGGAGAAATTCGGTCAGAAGGTGCTCATTTGGCAAGCTATTTGCACATGTGGCTTGCGTTCTTCAATTTTCTATACAAAAGGAACTATAAATGCTGAGATTTATCAAAAGGAATGTTTGAAGAACAGGTTGCTACCATTGTATAGAAAGCACCAGTCCCTCCTCTCTTCTGGCCAGATTTGGCATCGGCACATTACGCCAAATCCACTCTACAGTGGCTGACGGAGAATAACATCAAGTTCGTAGAAAAAGACATCAACCCACCAAACTGTCCCCAGTTGCGACCGATCGAACGCTATTGGGCAATAGTCAAGCGTATATTTAAGAAGGATGGTACAGTGTCCCAAAACATGACCGATTTTAAGAAAAATTGGGCAGCGGCATCCAGGAAGTGCACAAAGGTCACTGTGCAGAATTTGATGGCAGGTGTCAAATCAAAGGTACGGGCATTCTACAGAAATGAACATGATGACTAGTTTTTCCGTTTGGATCTTTTGTAAACATGTTAAGCTATAATAAACTGAAATAGTGTGTTAATTTTAACCATGTTTTCATGCCTATTTTATTATTTGGATGTTTATAACTACTTTTCGATACACTCCTTAGAAACAATTTTTTTCTCTTGTATTTAATGCTTGCAAGAAACAAAAACAACAACAAATTCATTTGTAATTGGCTAAACAAAGTAAATACCGCACATTCAGATGTTACAAAAAGCGTACAGTCCATGATTATCATAAAAAATGAGTTTCAACAATGTCGGAAACCGTTGAAATTCGTTTTTTTAAGTATTTTGAATGACCACCTTTGGCATCCAAAACAGCCTTCACGAGTCGCGGCATGAATTCCACCAGCTTCCTGGCCACCGTTGCCGGAATACTTTTCCAAATATCCTAAATCGCCAGTTTGAGCTCCTTTTTGTTTCTTGCTTTTGATTTGTGTTATTCAATTGATGCGTAACCTCCCACCACAAGTGTTCAATGGGGTTAAATCCGGTGACTGCGGAAGAGTTCTCAGTTGCTTAGGAACATTGTAAAGCAACCACTCTCGTACAACGTGCGACGTGTGTTTTCGATCATTGTCCTGCTGGAAATAATAATCACGCGGTAGTGCCAATTTTTGCACGGAAGGTTGCAAACTGCGCTTCAGTATGTTCAAATAGTCCATTTTGTCCATCGTGGTGTCGATAATCTCCATAGCACCCACACCACTGGCCGCCATTGCAACCCACAGTATGACGCTGCCTCCTCCGTGTTTGACAGTAGGGCTTAAATGCATGACATCCAACGACGAATTCGGTTCTCTCCAAACTATCAGTCTTTCATCGGATCCAAATAGATTTATTTTCATCTCGTTGGTAATAACTAGCTTGTTCCAGAACTCCAACAACTTGTCAATATCCTCCTTCGCAAAATCCAGTCGCTTCTTAATATTTGCTATTGAAAGAAGAGGCTTCTTTCGAGCAACCCTTCGTCTCAGATTGTGTCTGTGAGCAACACGCCGGATGGTTTGAGCACTGACGGATCTCTCGATATTGTCAGTGACCAAGTTGGCCAATTTCGGAATACTTGACTCAGGTTCTTCTCCGTTCGTCAACAGCGGTCAAGATTCGTTTGCGGCCTCTGCTTGTGCGGTTCTTCAAAGATCCCTCGAATTTCCACTTGTTAACTATTTTCTGCCCTGTGGAATGTGTTCTTCTTATGGCTGCCACTATTTTCCGTAACGATTTCCCACGAAGGCAGATACTGATCACTTAAATGCGCCTGGCAGTATCGGTTTCTTTCCTGTTGGTCACCATTTTTGTGAATATAATGTTTATAAAACAAATTGATATGAAAATAGTAATGGTGTACGCTCAATTTTGTAACATCAAATGTGCTTCATTTCTGGAATTTCATTCGATGAAAATTAAGTAGAAATTCTTTTCAATGAAGTCCATGCTGCGCAAGTAGAGCAACATTTGATTAGAACTACAACAGAAAAAATAGTTTTGTATTAAGTATTCTTCCCACAAAATAATCAAAACGTTCTTAACGTCATAGGTGCACACTCAAGTTTAAGTCTGTCTGTCTGTCTGTCTGTCCTTTTTTTTTTTAATAATAAGGTTGAAAAAAGCTTCAAAAGCCTGGCATGTAGTGTATTTGGCACAGTGTGGGATTCACTCAAGCGGTAATGGGACTCGCTTCCGTGCCTAACCACTAAAAAAGCATTCCTTATATGTCTTTGCCGTCTCCCCCCGGGACCACGATGAAGCGACTACTTCAGGGGGCGGCTGTGCTCATGCACCTCTCTGTTGTCTTGGCTTTTGCGACTTTCGCCGTTATTTTGTGCTGCTATATGCACCCATCGAGACGTGTACCGATATGGAGTAGCCGGCCGTCATAACGAGCCCCTCTTCACAGTCACCCTCGTGGGACACCGACGCTGCTTGACCGCTGATGTTCCCTCGATTGGCACTGAAGCTCAATCATAATTTGCGTCACTACACTATTAACGGCATTCCAGGTGCTCTCCTCTCGACACATTTCCTCGATGATGTTCTCCGTATTAAGCACTGGCATCTCCCTCCGAACTTCCTCAAACCTTGGGCAATCGAAGATCACGTGCTCCGGTGTTTCTTCTACGTGTCTACACACTGCTAGCTAGTAGACGCCGCTTACTACTGGTAGGTCCGTAGCTATTCGGCATAATTCTGGCTATTGCGTTAATAGCCTTTGCCGCTTTTTCGCAGGCATAATCGACGTGGCTGTTGAAGTTCAGCCGGTCGCCGATCATCACTCCCAAGTACTTCAGTGCTCGCTTCGAGGCTATGACATGCCCTCCAACGACGATTTTCGCCCGTTTCACCGCTTTGCAATTGCTGACCACTAGCAGCTCCGTTTTGTGGTGTGCTATCTGCAGTTTAGCTTCGCGCATTCTCAACCGTGCCAATCGCTTCGGTCGCCAACATCTCCACTTCCTCTAGCGTCTCGCCTGAAACTGTCAGGACAATATCGTCTGCAAAACCAACGATCTTGACTCTTGGCAACTTCAGTGTTAACACACCATTGTACATTGCGTTCCAAAGCGTCGGTCCAAGGATGGAACCTTGTGGCACTCCCGCCGTGATGCTTGTCGACTTCTGGCCCATTTGTGTATCGTACAGCAAAACCCGGTTCTGGAAGTAGCTACTCAAAATCTTGCACAGATAGTCAGGCACCTTGATTCTGTGTAGCGCTTCGGCGATGGCTTCCCAGCTAGCGCTATTAAAGGCATTCTTGACGTCTATCGTTATCACCGCACAATATCGATTACCTCTCCTCTGCTGACAATCCGAATTGCATCCACCGTTGACTTTCCTTTCCGGAACCCGAATTGGTTTGATGACAAGCCATGCTCGTTCTCCGTGCACTTCATCAACCTGTTTAGGATGATCTTTTCCAACAGCTTGCCAAGTACATCCAACAAGCATATGGGTCGATACGATGCTGGTTCCCCTGGGGTCTTTCCTGGCTTTGGTAGTAGCACCAGCTTCTGAATCTTCCACCTGTCTGGAAATCTCCCCTCTTCTAGACAATTCTGCAACACACTCCTAAAAATGTCGAGATACCTCTGCAGTGCCGCTTTCAATGCCACGTTGGGAATTCCATCCAGACAAGAGCTCATCGTTGGAGACTCGTGTACCACCAGTTGCTCCTGCCACTTCATTGCCGTACGGTGTCGGTGGCCATGCCGTAGGGTCGTGCTGTTGGAAGAGACCATCCACGATCGTCTTCAGCTAGTCCGGGCATCCTTCAACCGGTGTCGCTTGACCGTTAAACTTTGCCATCACTACTCGGTAAGCGTTGCCCCAGGGATTTGCATCGACATCTTGGCACAGTTCTTCGAAACAGCTGGACTTGCTTCTCCGTACTTCTCGTTTTAATGCGGTTCTGGCCGCCCGGAATGCCACCCTACGCACTTCTCTATCCGCTTCCGTTTTTGCTCGCTGAACTCGCCTTCAGGCTTTGAGACAACCAGCACGAAGATTACTGATTGCCTCGTTCCACCAGTATACTGGGCGCCGTTTGTTTCTTGGCTTCGCCTTCCTCGGTATGGTGGTGTCACATGCCGCAGTCAGCCATGCTGTCAGCTCTTCCGCGTCCGAGGGGGTGCTTTCTACACGCAGTGCTTCTGTAAAAAGGTCGCTATCGAACTCCTTTGTCCTCCAGTTTCGTTCGTTCGTATTCATCCGTCGTACTGATACTGAGTTCCTTTTGCCGATTGTGTACCTGATCGCCTGATGGTCGCTATTTGTGTACTCCTCGCTCACTCTCCAACTGCAAAAAGTAACGTCGATAATGGACTCACGACCATCTCTGCGAAAAGTGCTAACGGTGCCTTCATTGACCAGCTGAACCTCCAACTTTACTAGCGCTTCCAGAAGGCTGAACCCATGGGCGTTGGTACATCTGCTACCCCACTCTTCTGCCCAAGCATTAAAGTCTCCAGCGATGATGACAGGTCTCCGCCCGATCAAATGTACGGTGAATTCATCCAACATCTGGTGATATTGTTCCGCCGTCCATCGAGGTGGTGCGTAGCAACTGCATACAAAGACTCCGTTGATTTTGGCAATCACGAAGCCTTCATGCGTGCTTGAAACCACTTCTTGGATAGGATATCTACCCATAACATGTATGGCAGCCATTCCTGCTCTATCTACCACCACCTGCCGTTATCCGAGGATACTCGATACGGTTCTGCAATGATTGCAACGTCGCACATGGTTTCCGTTGTTGACTGCTGCAACAGTTGCTGCGCGATGTCGCAATGGCTCAGATTTATCTGGATTATCTCGATCATTGTTGGCTCGCCCGCACTTTCTGATACACCGGGCATTTGTAGCTTCCCGTGATGTGGTCTGTTGTCATCTTCGTTAGTACAGAGCATGCACCTGGGTCGCTTCTTGCAGTCGCTAGCGATATGACCTCTTCTCTCCGCACCTTCGGCACCGATCCGATCTGTCAGGACCCTCTGCAGTTTCTTGACAGGTGGCCAAATCCCATGCACTTATAGCATCGTTCCATCTCTTTTGTGACTCGTGGGGTGACTTTTATCGGTCATACTGACCACCCAACTTTTACTTTTGTCTGTCTGTCTGTCTGTCTGTCTGTCTGTCTGTCTGTCTGTCTGTCTGTCTGTCTGTCTGTCTGTCTGTCTGTCTGTCTGTCTGTCTGTCTGTCTGTCTGTCTGTCTGTCTGTCTGTCTGTCTGTCTGTCTGTCTGTCTGTCTGTCTGTCTGTCTGTCTGTCTGTCTGTCTGTCTGTCTGTCTGTCTGTCTGTCTGTCTGTCTGTCTGTCTGTCTGTCTGTCTGTCTGTCTGTCTGTCTGTCTGTCTGTCTGTCTGTCTGTCTGTCTGTCTGTCTGTCTGTCTGTCTGTCTGTCTGTCTGTCTGTCTGTCTGTCTGTCTGTCTGTCTGTCTGTCTGTCTGTCTGTCTGTCTGTCTGTCTGTCTGTCTGTCTGTCTGTCTGTCTGTCTGTCTGTCTGTCTGTCTGTCTGTCTGTCTGTCTGTCTGTCTGTCTGTCTGTCTGTCTGTCTGTCTGTCTGTCTGTCTGTCTGTCTGTCTGTCTGTCTGTCTGTCTGTCTGTCTGTCTGTCTGTCTGTCTGTCTGTCTGTCCTGTCTGTCTGTCTGTCTGTCTGTCTGTCTGTCTGTCTGTCTGTCTGTCTGTCTGTCTGTCTGTCTGTCTGTCTGTCTGTCTGTCTGTCTGTCTGTCTGTCTGTCTGTCTGTCTGTCTGTCTGTCTGTCTGTCTGTCTGTCTGTCTGTCTGTCTGTCTGTCTGTCTGTCTGTCTGTCTGTCTGTCTGTCTGTCTGTCTGTCTGTCTGTCTGTCTGTCTGTCTGTCTGTCTGTCTGTCTGTCTGTCTGTCTGTCTGTCTGTCTGTCTGTCTGTCTGTCTGTCTGTCTGTCTGTCTGTCTGTCTGTCTGTCTGTCTGTCTTTGTCTGTCTGTCTGTCTGTCCGTCGTCTGTCCTGTCTGTCTGTCTGTCTGTCTGTCTGTCTGTCTGTCTGTTCTGTCTGTCTGTCTGTCTGTCTGTCTGCCTGTCTGTCTGTCTGCTCTGTCTGTCTGTCTGTCTGTCTGTCTGTCTGTCTGTCTGTCTGTCTGTCTGTCTGTCTGTCTGTCTGTCTGTCTGTCTGTCTGTCTGTCTGTCTGTCTTTCGAAGGCAATTATTGTACGGTGGTTCGAGACCTGTGCCCTCTGGAAAGTTTTTTCCGAAGCGGAAGCGAATAATCGCTGCGGAAAAATAGTAGAGCAAAAAGTAGTCGCAAAATTAATTCCGTTAGTTTATCTTATCGCCCCTGTGTGTTGCCTTCTGTAAATGTAGTAGTTTTTCTGCGACGAAACCGCCGCGTACATTGTCGCGAGGACGCGCCAGTGCTCTTTCTGTGATTCGCTGGTGCGATTGAAAAAGAAAACGTCGTCGGAGTTGAAGAAAATGTCCGAAAATAGGAAGCGGGAAGAAACGTTCTTCGTTCTTTCTTTGTTATGTAGCGTCAAAGCAAATTTGCAATCACTGCTGTATATTAGCAGAAGTGCCCACGCCAGTGAGCTCACTGGGGCGCACGCATCAGGGAATTTATCTGCATTCGCTTGTGTGAATTTTAGAGCTCTTCTTCTCACACTGTCTAGAGCGATCGAGTGTAGCGTGAATAAAAACCATTTTTCTCCACTCAAATGCTCTGCACGCATGCAAACACGGGGGTAAATATAAACAAGAGAGAAGAGCTCTCGTTAAAATGAGGAAGAGTGCAGGGATAAGGTGTGACTCATATCTCTTTGAGTGCAGCACACGCAGCTACGAGACAGCACATAAGACTCAAAGAGACGTGAAGAAGTTTGGTCTGTACTCCCTCGCACCCTTGTTGTGCCGTGCGCTCAAAGCCGCACAACTCATTTCAAATTTGCTCTCGTCTCTTTGGGCGTTAACGATTGCACTCTCCCTCGTCGTCTATGTGCAAAAAACAGACACAGCGACAGGCCCGACTAGTTTGTGAGGAAGGATTTTAATAAAATTTTCCCTTCATGAACCCAAACAATACCCTTTTGTTGCTAGCATCAAAAATGTTCATTTTGCTACCATTTGCCATAGCATGAGCCAAAGCACAGAGTAAAGCACTGAGTAGAGCACTGTGCATTACTCTTTGTCTCTGAAAGAGTAGTGCATGTGCGGCTATCTGTCTCTCGTGCTGCTACAAAATCTCTCGCACATTCGTTTTGTGCGCTCTTCTGAAACACACTTGAAATTGGGTGCAGCACTTGCCTATTTTGCACTTCTCTGTGTTTTTCGACAATCCTCGGAAGAGTGTGTGGAAAAAATGAAATCTCTCTCTTTCTCACTGCGGATATGGACATCACTGGGCTTCATTAGAACCATTTTCAATATCAGTGTCCAGACGTTCACGAAGAATCAGCGCTACTTTCAGACATTTTGCTCACCTCGAACCCAGA
The DNA here is from genome assembly GCA_034211315.2 of Aedes japonicus. Classification (NCBI taxonomy): domain Eukaryota; kingdom Metazoa; phylum Arthropoda; class Insecta; order Diptera; family Culicidae; genus Aedes; species Aedes japonicus. Next base: position 24,778 of record JASCZW010004434.1, read on the forward strand.
ACTCACAAACCGCGCATACTGCTTCTCAATACTGATAAAATAGGCCTCCATGTTATCACCCACCTTTTAGTTTTGGTTGCTGATTTGTTTTAATAACGTCACCTTCTGCCCGAGCGACGTTTTGTTGAAATGCTGCTTGATTGCATCCCACGTCGCTTTTGCCGTTGTTTTGTCGCAACATTCCAATGGTGTTTCCTAAGACCATCCGCACCAATGCGGTAATATTGTTGGTATTATCAGTAAATTGTTACCGCAGAGAACAAACATCCAGGCTCGAACATTTTTTTTCCCAATTTACTGTGTAAATTTTTAAAAAGCAAACCGTTTGAAAAACAGGCCTGCAAGGGATTGTGATATCTTTTCAATAAGTAATCTTCGACAGATCCATTATTAACAGTCTTTATTATCGTGACCTAAGTACGCATCATATACCTAATTCTCACACTACTTCTTTATAGTTTTCTCTCTCTCTCTCTTTCGACCTTACGACATACAACTACATCTCACTCGGATTACAGTCAGGTAGCATAAACAATATATTTCAAGATGTACACAACAATCAATAGCAGTTTGGTAGATCAACCAAAATTGATACAAACTAAAGCACGTCATCGGTAACAGTATCTAAGGTAATGTTTGAACCTCTCAGGATTGTCAAAATTTTATTTCTAGCTTTGGATTATAGTTCGGTTGTAAATATAAACATGATTTGAAACGTCCAACGTAAGAACAACGTAAAAACACCTGAAATCTGCTTCAACAAAGGTGCCGCACACACACACTCATCCATCATTGCAACTAATTACATTCACCTTAATCTGATATTGTTTGATTTGTGTCTGCTTGCTTGATCATAACCTAGGCTAGACCACACTTAGGGATATCCAGGGTTTTTCGTTTGGTTTTGTTTTTGTCATTTTAACTACGGTAACAACTGCCTGCTGATAACAACTATTTATTGCTACATTTAACAAGTTTCGAGCGGTGATGTTCTGGCGTGTTCTAAAGGATTCAACGCAAAAAATGTGGTGCCACGATCGCTTGTTTCCCGCGGTCTTAGGTGGTAGACATCCATTTCGACATAAAGGTTCCTTACTTCCTAGCCTACCCGAAAGGGAGAGGACAGTTACAGTATTGTTGTTTTTGATGCCATGCCAGGTCATGGTTAAGCCACAACCCACGAGAGGACTGGTGCATTTTTGTTGCCTTTGCTTGATTGCTATACAGAGTACATTAATTTTGTTTGATTTTTTCGCTACGTTTTGGTATGCACTAGATTCTTCTCCGTTAGCGATGATATTTGATCGCTCAATGTTAATGTGTTCACCCGTTTTATGTTTTCTTTGATTAGCTCGGAGATTGAGGACAAATCATATCGAGTTCCAGCGTTTTCAGTTTTCAATAGCATACTTATCAACTAACAACAGGTTACACGCAGTGACTTTTGCTTAACGGTAGCATTTTGCTATGCTTTGAACACACTTTGATGTGACTTTTTTTACGATTTTGCTTATTCTTGTTTTGATTCTTTGATTTCGGTTTTTACTTTTTTTCTTGGTTTGTAGTTCAGAATGCGGTCAACTGCCAACTGTCAACTGTGAATTATATATTTGCAAATATTCATTCAGGTTAGTGATGACCCAATTGAGTTGTTTGCTCGCTTCGTGACTTCCAACTTCAATCCATGTTTTGATTTCGTCTTAAAATAATATTAATAATGATAATCTCTTTTCGAAGCCAGCCACCAAAACCGGAAGCAGCCAGCTGTTTAAGCTTTCGTAAAACATCAGCCAAAACGAAGGATCGGACCGAGATTTAAAAAATACATTTTCGCACGCAAGCAAAACCACACCTTCAACAGGTCTGGCGAGGAGTCCTAAGCAAATATTTGTCCGCTTTCTGGCAACAAGGGTGCCGTTTTTGCGTTGAGTGAAATTCGCTCGTTTTCGCCGAAGGTTCACAACCAACCGCATGTGTACACAAGTGGGTTCCTATTTGCCGAAAGGTAATGTTTGTTTTCGTTTCAACACCAGATATAACAACACATCCCTTTGCACACGCATGAGTTTTGTATTGGCACAAGGAGTGAGGGTACGCAGGATTGAGCCAATATTTGCCGGGTGATGCCAATCTTGGGTGGAAACCACCACCGGATTGATGATGCAAACGACGGGAGAATTGAGTCCCGGCAACGGGTCATCCCGGCAGTTCATCAATCGAAAAGCGAATCCGTGTCAACTGGCTGAAATCGACAAATGGTCATCGAACTGATTTACTTTGAAAATTTACTCGACAAGTGTAGACTGTTCTGGTAATTATAAATACTCTAATGATTAACAGTCAATTCAAAATTCAAATTCATATTCAACTAACTTTTGGCTGCGTCCTATTGTTTACATTCAAATGAAACTGATTTTGTCATTTTTTCAATTTTTTGCACTTGTGGTCTTTCTCCTGAGCAAAGACAACGGTTTGTCCACAAACGGTGCACCGTCAGTGGTCTTTCGAACACAAAACTAGCTAAGGAAGCAGGTGTGAGCGTCGGAGCAGTTCAAACCGCGTTACGGAAGTATCAACAAAGCGCTCTCTCGTAGATTCCCCGAGATGGAGTAGAAACCCGGTCCCGCTGACCCTACAATCGACAGAAAGGTAAGGGACTATTTCGAAAATGGGCCTGCAGACTCGTCGGAAACAGAAGCAGCCAAAACGAAGCACCAAACAGGCTGAATTCTAGGAAACCGAGGGCTCAGAAGCTATACGACAAATTGCTGACCAAACAATCGGGCTGTGTTGTCATGGACGATGAAACCTATAACCTATAAACCCATAAACCTCGATTATAAAACCCTGCCAAGATAATAGTTTTATTCCTCGCTGAATAAAATGATGTTAAAGAATCAGTGAAAGCTAGTGACACCGCAAAATTTGACAAGAAGGTAATGGTGATGGTCGTCCATATATTACGACAGACACAATAAATGGTCAGATCTACATGAAGGACTGTCTTAAAAAAATGGTTGCTTCCCTTGATCCAACAGCATAACAAGCCCATAATAAAAAAAAATCGAAACATACGTTCCCGGAGACTTTAAACAGCCTTCGAGTTTTTTATACCGCAATGCAAAGGACCGTTACGAAACATATCCGGACAAATAAGGTGTCCAAATTCCTGAAAAGCATTTGATTTGACAAGTCTTATGTAGTTGTGGTCGAAAGTCTTGTCTCTACCGGCACTATCAATAAGGATGTGTACGAGAAATAATGTCCGCAAAAGCAGTTGCTCCCGTGTGTCAGAAGCCACGACTCTTCAGCTCTGTTTTTGCTCGATTTTGCCTCTCTGTCACTATGTTATAAGGTACAAGAGGTCAAATACGTGCCCAAATTAGCCAATCCACCAAACTGTCCCAGAACTTTGCCCAATAGAGAAGTACTGGGCTCTAGTTAAGCGAAAACTATTCGAAACTAAGTAGAAAGCAATTGGAACCGATGATTTCATGAGAAAACGAAGAATCGTTATGGCGGGCGTATCTGAGGATACCGTACGGAACTCAATGGCGAGTGTACCACAGCAAATTCGAAAATTTTACAGAATGAAGCGATTGACATCTTAGTCAACTGTTTCTTATGTTGATATAACTCTATTCAAGATTGGATTCGGAAAAATGCGTGAATAAAAATTAATGAAATTTTGGGTAATACTAGTTTAGAGTGTTATGTGTATGTATGCAAAATTAAATTAAATTATTGCGAACTGTCAAGTAGTTTTCAAGATACACAAGAAGAGCTACGCCAGCAAATCGTGGACGCGGTGATCGATAAAACTGGTCAGTCGCACAGATGGATCAGCAACAGGCTTGGAATCCACCATTCCAGCGTGTTGTGGCGTTAATGTGCTCCCGAACGAGGCGAACCCGCCAAATGCAGCAGAACTTCGTCCGATCGAGTTTGAGGCGATAATAAAGAAAAAGTTGAAGAAAAGCGGAAAAACATTCAAAACCGACGAAGCTTTGAAGAAAAATTGGCAGAAATTGTGTAAAGAAGATGGACAAAGCCTCGCCCAAGATCTTATAAGCAGTGTTAAGGGAAATGTTCGAGCATTCAAATTGAGGGAGGAAATGAATAAACTTATGCCAAAACATAGCTTATATATAGTTATTTAATCCCTGAAAATTTGAGAATCCGATTTAAATGAATTTTCGGTGATCATTAGTGTGTGTCTCATTTTTTCCGAGTCCAGTCTTTAACAAGCCTAAAATGTTTTTGCTTCCAGCCATTACTCTAAACTTGCACTAGAGTGGTACAAAAAAGGAACAATGTCGTATGTGTACCAAAAAAGATGAATCCTCCATACTGCCCAGAGATTCGCCCTATCGAGACTTTCTGGGCTTTGAAACCAGCGTTGTACAATCCAATATTCTTTGAGTGAACTCTCTCTGGTCTACAATTTCCCAAGCGTTATTATACAAGCAATTTGATGTGTTCTGATTTAATTGGTGCTAAATAACATAGAAATGATTGAAAAAAGTATTTTATATTATTTTGACATGTGCTAGGTCGTTCAAACTGCCCTGGATTTCAGAACTTAAGATCTATAGTTGTAACAGTAGCCTTATCCGCTTTACAATGTTATGATATATATTCAAACATATTCATTGAATACCCTGACAGACCAACAGACATTATAAGATAATCTTGCGATATTCGTGCTAAACAAACAAACAGCCCATGAAGTTACTGTTACAATAGTAGACCTCAAGTTTTGAATGACCTTAAACTAACAAGATTATTCTATGATGTCTGTGGACGTTCCAGAATATTCATTGAATGTTTGAATAGATATCATTGTTTTGTATAGCCCTAGAGGCTACGATTACTACTGTCTATCTTAAGTTATTAACTTAAGTCAGTTTTAATGAACATGAACATCCCAAGATAATCTGATAATACTAGTGACCTTACAGATGATTCACTGAATGTGTTTGAATGCATATCGTCACCTTTCATAGGCTAGAAAGCTAATATTACGACTGTAGATCCTAATTTCTGAACACAAGGGCAGTTTTGGTGACCTAGAACATCCCTAGATCCCAGAAGACTCACTTACATATTGTTACTTTGTTTGATCCAGAAAGCTACAGTTAAAGCTGTAAATTTTACGTTTTGAACTCGAGGATAAATCGGATAACCTAGAAAATTATCGCAAAATGTCGGTTGGTCTTCCACGAAATTCAGTGAACGAGCCGAATACAGCGGAAGTTTTTACAGCTGGCAGAAAGCTTCTGATCAGCGAAACCTTCAGATTTTCCCACAGGATGTTGATGTAGGAATCTTCCGTCGTTATTTTCATGAGGCTACCCACTCCGCTCCACGAAAAACACGCGCAGACCTCCTCCATGCTTCACCATGCCTTGGTTGTGGCGCTTCTAAAGTTCCTCACCCAATTTACACCACACACGAACCCATTGCTTTGATAAAAAGGCTGGAATTTTCGGGCAACTCTGTTAATCAGCCCTTGTGCTTCAAGACGGTGACGAACAGTTCGGCCAGACACTGATGGCTGAATAGTTTGGGGATTTCTTGACTTCGCGCATGATCTTAGTCCGTTTGTGTATCCATTTTGCGCGTCCTGCTTCTGCCTGACGATCCAACTCTCTGATCCAAACGTTTTTTGTTTCAGCAGAATTTTCCCAACCGCTGCTTTATTCGGCGTGATTCACCGTTTTGCACCAGGTCAAGCCCTAAATGCTTGATGTGCGCCGGAAAACCGGACGATAAGCACGTCATGGGAGGGGGGGGAGGCGGCAAGTGCCCGGGGGCTGCCAAGGGTATACCAAAGAGCCAACCGTAATGCATATTACCCAATTAAACCAAGACGGTTGCGAGTCGGCATCGGGTATCGCCATAATTTCCGACCCATACTGCATCCCATCAACGGAAACTGGGTTGCGGACAGGTCCAATATGGTGGCATTATGGATGACGGGCAAGTACCCGGTTCAGGAGGTTGTGTCTACCACAAACGAAGGCTTTGCGGTTGTAAAAGTGAATGGAGTGTTTCGCGCTGCTACGCACGATCGAACAGTTTACCAATATGCTCGATCGGATGACAACGGAGCTAACTGGCCTGGAACCCGTTGGTACATGGCGGGGGACTTCAACGCTTGGGCGCTCGAGTGGGGAGCCGCCTTACCAACCCCAGCGGCCAGATTCTTCTGGAGTGCCATGGCTAGGCTCACTGTGACCTATCCACTGTACGCACCAAAATAAAAAAGCAAGATTTTAATAGCAATTTCGCATGATTTGGTTTCATTTCTCGTAATGGATCGCAACTTGGAGAAAATATGCTACATTGGTCGTGGGCAAAAAAGCAACACATCATTTCGATTAGAAAAATTCAATGTGTGCGTTGTGCGTTGTAGGTTGTACAGTTGATTAGTAGTAGTAAATTCAATGGCTCACAAAAAAAAAAGATTACGATCCGCTACTGAGAGTCGAACCGCGACCATCAGCATGACGGCTCTTCATTGTAACCACCACAACAAGTTGCGTTGTAGGAAATAAAAGCCCTACAGTTGCTTCGGTTGTCGAGGCACTTAACGTTAGAACAATGAATCAAATGTCGGTCGCACACACTTACATGGCTTCGTTTATTTCATAAAACGCATGGTGACTTGATGAGAGGGCGATAGGAGGTCGATGACGAGTGCAAATAAAAATAGAACACTTGACAGCGGAATAGCAACAGTGGCATATGGCGTAGCGGCGTTCTGTGCCATTGTCTCACCCATATTGAGAAGTTGTTGACGGTTGAATAAAAACCCAACGGTTGCTGCGACTGTCGAGGCACTAAGCACACAGCGATAACCACTAGCACACACTTGCATGGCTTTGTTTATACCATAAAAAGCTTTGTGGATCATAATGGGCAAAATTGCCTTTTCAGAATCATGCGAATTTCTCAAGATATGATTGCAAAAACTTCAATTGCATTTTTTGCTACAATTTCAACTTTTGGGTGTAATAGCACAGAAAAAGAGGGAAGAGTTCATAAGATTCCAGATTTTCTTCTGCATTATGTTTTTTTTTGTCATTCTGTATTGGAACTCAGCTCGAATGTGTATCAGAATGGTTGCTTGTGACTCCAATTAAATCATACTTAGATGTATTGCGAATTTTACTGGTGATTCCAAGCGAGGATTATAAGTCGAAATTACTCGATCTGGTGAGCAAATGCTTCTTTCGGATCCGAATTGCCTCTAATTCCAACCAAATTATGCTAAATCTCTAAATCTCTTTTCTAAATCTTATTAAACATTCTGAGCTTTGCTTGTATAGGATTATCAAAATATATATCCCTGTGCATGAGCGAAGAAAGATCCTTTTTAGATGAGTATTTTCGTGATTCCAATTCCTCTTTCTGAATCCTAATTTGTGCGGATAGCATGGAGTCAGCTTTGAGCATCTCTGATGATATGCGATCGACCCCGGGAGCCTTACTGGATGTCATGCTTCGGATTGTTGAACGATTTCGCAAGCGCATCATTCGACAATTTCACCGTGGACACCCTGGAATCGACCGGATGAAATAACTCGCAAGAAGCTTTGTGTACTGGCCCAACATCGACGATGATATTGAATCATTTGGGCGCCAGTGTCAGTCCTGTACTGCCGCAGTAAAAATCGCCTCGCAAGACTGCTGTTGAATAGTGGCCGGTACCAACGAAATCCCCTTCGAATCTCGGAGAGAGTTACGGCAAGGTGATGGATTGTCGTGTTTGTTGTTTTAACATTGCGAGGGTGTGATTTGATAGAGCTGGGATAGACACGAATGGCACGACCAGGAAGTCTGTCCAACTATTTGGCTTCGCCGGCGACGTTGATATCGTAGCACGTAACTTTGAGACGATGGCGGACACGTACATCAGACTTAAGGCTGGTTGTGATTGGGCTTGTGATTGCGCAAGAAAACAAAATACATGAAGGGAAGCGGTCACGATATGACAATGTTAGCTCTACCGCGATTTCAGATCGACGGTGATGAAATCGAGGTAACGACACCAGCAGAGAAATACAAAGGCGCATTATGGCTGGCAATCGTGCCTACTTTGGACTCCGAAAGACGCTAAGATCGAACAAAGTTCGCCGAACTACAAAGTTTAGATGGTCAAGACATTAATTAGACCGATAGTTCTCTACGGTCACGAAACATGGACGTTGCTATCGGAGGACCAGCGCGCCCTTGGTGTCTTTGAACGGAAGGTGCTGCGTACGATCTACGGTGAAGTGCAGATGGAAGACGGAACTCAGAGGAGGCGAATAAACCACGGATTGCATCAGTTGCTGGGAGAACCTCCCATCGTACACATCGCAAAAATCGGTCGACTACGATGGGCTGGGCATGTCGTAAGTATGTCGGACGACAGCCCTGTTAAAATGGTTGCTAAAATCGACGGGTACAAGAAGAAGAGGCGTGCAACGAACAAGGTGGATCGATCAAGTAGAAGGCGGCCTGCGGACTCTCCGCAAACAGCGAGGCTGGCGAGTGACAGCCATGGCCCGATTACAATGGAGACAACTTCTGTGTACAGCCGAGGTCACACTGGCCTTGTTCTGATTGGTAAGATAAGGTACGAACTAAACCATGGGGCAGGATCCACATCGATACTACTATGCCTATTCCAAGTGGCCGGAAATCTTAAAGAACCATTGCACAACCACAGCGAAGTTGGAATTTCCACAAGGAACGGTTGCAAGATATGGAAGCCCACATTCTCTTGGGTCCGTTATACAGCACCTTACCATCCATAAGCGAACGGACAAGCTGATCATTTCGTCGATACTCTAAAACGAGGACTGAAGAAACTTTATGGAGGATAAAATGCAGTAACTTTCACCTATCTACAGACGATCCTCTCAGTCTATCGGTCAACACCAAATAGAAGCGTTCCTGATGGGAAGACACCTGCACATCAATTCCTTAAACGGCCGATACGAACAATGCTGAATCTTTTGAAACCGTGTTCTCTGAGTCCAAGCCTGGTCAAGGAAAAGCAGAATATCCAGTTCAACAAACGACACGGTGCCGTCAAGGGAGTCTTCGATCCAGAAGATTTGGTCGTACCTTAAATCCAACGACGCAACATAACTGAGTGGGTTTTTGGACACCTTTTCGAGCGCAAGGGCTTGGTCACCCGCACCGTTCTACTAGACAACGGACGCCTCATTTGAGTACACACAAATCAGCTACGACAACAGTATTCAATTTCCCCGCAATAATCAACTTCCTTCGGCACTCCTGAATGACAAACTTCATCTTCGAGCTCCGGAACCATTTATCCCAGAGAATCCATTAGAAGATCCACCAGATGAAGATCCAATTACAGAGGCCGGACCTATTCCTGACGGCGAACCTGATGATGTGACGGCGAATAACGAGTTGGACACGACTGAAGAACCTTCTTCAGAGTCCGCTTGACAAAAAATGAAGTCCAGAAATTCGACAAATAGAGAAGTACTGGGCTCTAGTTAAGCGGAAACTCTTCAAAATTAAGAAGAAAGCAAATTTTACCGATTATTTCAAGAGAAGATGGAGATTCATCACGGCGAGGGTACCGTACGGAACCTAATAGAGGTTGTACCACAGAAGGCTCGAGAATTTTACAGAAAGAAGGATTAACATCTTAATCAACTGTTTCTAATGTTGATATAACTCTATTAATGTAAAATATACAATCGGCTGTGTTGAATTTATTTAATTTTTTTTTTGCTATTATTATTTTGGTGTCCGAAATTGAATGTGGACAGGCTTTAGATTTTGAACGCTAATAACTCGGTCATTTCACGATCGTTTCCCAAAATTTTACAGACAGATCGACGAATACCAGCAGAATGGGTATGCGCATCCCGCTACCACTGATGAACTGGCGGGTACCGCTACCGACCAAGTGTGGTATCTACTGATCAACGTCGTCCAAAACCCGAAGAACCATGAAAAGAGTCGTCTCGTCTGGGATTCCGCAGGGACGGTGCAAGGAGTCTCCCTAAACTCACAGCTGCTAACTGGTCCGGACATGGTCGTATCGCTCATCAGCTTTCTCCTAGGCTTCCGCAAACGACGGATTGCGTTCGGTGGAGATTGGAAGTAGATGTGCCACAGGCTGAAGATTCGCTCCGAGGACAAACAGAAACAGCGGATCATCCTCCGACAAACGCCGGAGGATCCACCAAGTATTTACGTCATGGACGTAGCAAAATTTGAGCCCATGCTCCCCCTGTTCGCCCCAGTTTGTGAAAAATCGTAATGCCGTAGAGTTCGCCTCACGATACCCCGAAGCGTCGCACAGTGGGCAAGAACTGATGAAAAAAAAAAAAACTAACTTTTGTCGCTTTTAGGCGCGGCTTGTAAACAATGCCATTTCAGCTTGAACATTGTCTGCGAAATCGAAAGAAGCAGGTTTCAATCACCACACGGATATGGTTGTGAAGTTATAGAGCTTATTTTACCCAACTTCCCCTTAAAGCGGCGATACGGTCAGAATTTGGTCAATATCAACTTGACGTATTTCTTTCAATTTGCATTTAAAAACCTGAATATCTCTCATTTTGATATGTGTGTAGAATGTTGCTCCTATTTTGATTTTGGAATTCACTCTTCCAGTTGTCAAAATGCTGTCAAAGCAAGAAGAGCAGCATATCAAAATTTTGCTCGGCATCGCGAAATCCGAGCTACTTCAAATGCAAAGTTGGCAAAATCGCTAAAAGTTGCCAAATCAACCGTTACAATGTAATTAAAGTGTCAGGGAACGTTTGTCGACAGCCAGGAAGTCTGGATCGGGGGAAATCGAAAACCGGAAGCCGCTGAGACGACAAAGAGAGTTGCCGGTAGTTTCAAGCGAAACCCTAACCTATCTCTCCGAGATGCCGCAAATAAGCTGGGTGTATCGTCTACAACCGTGCATCGAGCCAAAAAACGAGCCGGACTATCGACTTACAAGAAGGTAGTGACTCCAAATCGCGATGATAAACGAAATACGACGGCCAAAGCGCGATGCCGGAGGCTGTACACGACGATGCTGACGAAGTTTGACTGCGTGGGTAATGGACGACGAAACCTACGTCAAAGCCGACTACAAGCAGCTTCCGGGACAGGAGTTTTATACGGCAAAAGGAAGGGGAAAGGTAGCAGATATTTTCAAGCACACGAAACTGTCAAAGTTCGCAAAGAAATATCTGGTTTGGCAAGCCATCTGGTACCGTGGCTTGAAAAGCAGCATTTTCATAGCTTCCGGGACTGTCAGCCAAGAAATTTACGTGAAAGAGTGTTTGAATAAACGTCTGCTACCTTCCTGAAAAACACGGTTGTTCCGTACTGTTTTGGCCGGATTTGGCATCTTGCCATTACGGTAAAAGGCTATGGAGTGGTACGCCGCCAACAACGTGCAGGTGGTTCCTGGGACAAGAACCCTCCCAACACGCCAGAGCTCCGCCCAATTGAGAAATACTGGGCTATTGTCACGCTGGAACCTAAAGAAGACCAAAAACTGCTAAGGACGAGCAGCAGTTCAAGGCAAACTAGCTTTCTGCGGCGAAGAAGGTGGACAAGTGTGGCTGTACAAAATCTGATGGCAGGGTCAGCCGTAGAGGCCCGGCAATTCGGATTTGGAAAAGCGGAAGCTTAACTGAATATTTTTCCTGAATTTTATACTAATTGAATTTGAAAAAGAAATTTAATTTGATTTTTTAAATAAACGATTTCACCGATTTACACGCGTTTTCCCTTGACCAAATTTTGACCGTATCACCCTTTATATTCTTGAATTTATAGACATCTTTGCACGGAGAGGCTCAAGATCAACAAAATAGTGCTAATCCCATGTGAAATTTCTTGGAAAACTGAATAGAAGCTTTTTCAACCACCGCACGGTTCTGTGAACGAAGATATGGTTGGTTTTACCCCTCTTCCCAATGTATTCTTGAATAGTTTATAGATATCTTTGCTCGGAGTAGCTCAAGATCAACCAAATAGTGCTAGTCCTATGTACAATTTCTTGGAGAATCGAATAGAAGTTGTTTCATCTACTGCACGGCTCTGTGAACAAAGATATGGCTGATTTTACCCCACTTCCCCTTATATTATTGAATAATTTATAGATATCTTTGCTCGGAGTCGCTCACGATCAACAATACAGGACTAGCCCAATGTGAAATTTCCTGAAAAACCGAATAGAGGTTGTTTCAACTACTGCAAGGCTCTGTGAACAAAGATATGGCTGATTTTACCCCACTTCCCCTTGTATAAACCGTGCGGTGATTGAAACCAGCCCCATTCGATTCCCCTGACAATTTCCAAGCGGAAATGGCCTTATTTACAAGCCACGCTTAAAAGCGACAAAACCCAGGTAACCAATAAGCAGTTCCAAAGCGTCTGTACGGCAGCCTATAAAGCATTTAAGTCGTCCTCAATGCAATATAAATGCCTCTTTTGGCCCAATATACGGCTGCTTTACTGCAATGCTATTGGCTACCTGAAAAGTTACAGATATGTATTATGCTTATTTTTCATCGGTACTTGCCCACTGTTCGTCGGCGGCCAGCGTCAACAAACTTTACGTGGATGGTTATTTAGGCAGTGTCGACACTCGCTAGCGCAGGAGGTTCGTCTAGTCCATCAAAAGGCTGGTTTCGAAATTCGAATCCGGGTATCCAATTTATCGCAAGCTCTGCGAAATCTGGTCCAACAGACTTAGCTCCCGTACGAAGTATATCCTGTAAAACACGTTGATAAGGCCGGTTGTTCTCTACGAGCATGAGACGTGGACAATGCTTGAGTGGGACTTGCGAGCAACGGGTCTCAGTAACCATCTTAGGCGAAACCCAGTATTCGTACGCCGGGCAAGTAGAGCAAGATCTAGGGAGTACAAAATGCCCATGGGATTAGAGAGGAGCTGCCATGAACCGAGAACGTTGGAGAGATATTCAGGTATCAGGTCATGGTTACGTAATGCCACGAAAATATTAAAATATAATCTTGGGGACATTAAGCAATCAAACTTCCATGGGAGAGTTTTCCTTCCTTGGATCATGAGCAGTTCTGTCGAATTTCAAAATTTTCAATTTGCTTACATGTCTTTTTGAATATTGAACTTGTATTTTCTAGGAATATTTGGGACAAGATATCAATGAATTGCCTTGAGAGTTACTTACTTCTGTGAAAGCAGCCCTTCTCAATTTCGACGTTGAAGTTGTTTTTCCATCTTTTAAATTAGAACAGAAAGCGATTCCAAGCAAACAGAAACAAATAATTCAATTATCAGTCACTAAGTGCTTAATGACCGATTCGGCTTAGTGACTAGTGGCGTTCCACTCAGTGGCATTCGACCTAATGACCCATCACCACCTTTATCAAAAGTCTTTTGATGACCACATTACGCAATCAAATGTTCAAACCCAATAAGAGTATCCCTCATTCTGCAAGTGCAATTGCCTTTCCACACTTAGCTGACGGCGAACCGGTCAGCAACTCCAATCACACTGTCGGGTTTAATCGACGTAAATTTTGGGGTACAGCCAATCGCCTACAGGTTGAGTTCACCTTTTACGGTTCCGAACCTGCTGAATAGCTGCACGTTCGATGGAAGCCGCCACTTAGCGAGTCAACTGAATGGAAAAGATAAACACAAGCGCATGTAAATTAAACGGCGGAACATAGATGATGAGCAGCCGAGTCCACCGTGCTCCCGTCCCGGGATGAGCCATTTATGGACCGGACCATTCTGACTGCGCTACCGGTTGCTGCGTGCCGCCGCCGTTGTTGTTTTGTATTTATTGTTATTCAATGAAGATGTGTTTTCTGATTTTCTGGCCATTTGCGGCGGTCAGCAGCGGTGCCGCGCAAGTGTTACGCGAAAGTTTTCTGTTTACTCATCTCCACTATAATAACACCGCGGCACTTGACACTAGGGGGTACTAAATGTTTGCTGTAGAGTCACGCTTCTCTTCCGCAAGAGCCGAGAGGGGAGGGCAGAAACCATGTCCATTTCAAAACTTGAATGTACGTTACCTAGGGGAAAGCTACGATGGGTAAAAACTTTTTGCAAAAGGTGGCGTATTTCTAGAATGAGTTGGAATGAGGACGTAACAAACTTTATCTAACAATTGGTGAGCACAACTTTGGAGAAACGCTCTCAAATTTGCTTTTTGACAACATTTTCGAATGAAGAGTCATCGGTGAACGTCACCCTTTTTCCAACTTCATCAAAATTATCGAATCACTGAGAGTATGAAATGTCTACTAATGTCTTCATCAGTGCTACAGAAAATTGGGAAGTCGAAAAATTTCAAGAAATCTCATGACATTTTTGAGAACTTAATATTTTTTCGAAGATATGGAGAGATCTGAAGAGAATTTCCTGTAACATAACAAAAGTTTTAAAAAAATGGTAAGCGCACCGTCGATGACGTAGAAGTACAGCAATAACAAATATGGTTGCAAATATTGTTAAAGTTCAGCAAATTAAAAAATAAATAAAGAGCATTTGTGAATATTGTATGCAGTTACCTACCCAAGTAGCACACTACAGTAATAATTAGTTGTAGTAACTTGATTATGACTTAGCAAGTAATATATATGTTATCTCAACTGAATGGCAACAAGTGTGCTACTAGGGTAATGTGTTACCAATTCAGAGCGTGTGTTTTTATCTTAGATGAGTTTCATAAAGTTTGTAAGTGTAGTACGGAAAATATCGTAAAATGCAGCACAGAAATCCAAGAACCTTTCTTCAGACAAAATTTAAAATTGAATCAATGCTTCAGAAACTTAAAATTTATTTGTTTGTTTTGTTTAAGAAATTTGTTTAAGTTTAGTTTAAGGCCCTCCCTTAGCTCAGTCGGTAAAGGCGCAGTTACAAAGGAACACCATGCTTGAGGTGGCTGGGTTCGATTCCCGGTCTGGTCTAGGAATTTTCCGTTGAGGAAAATTTCTCGAATCCCTGTGTATAGGGTTTGATTGTACTTGCCACACAATTATACTTATGTATAAATGGTACTTTGCATCGAAAGCTCTCAATAAATAACTGTGAAAGTGCATTTAGAACACTAAGTTGAAAGCTAATTGTGAAAGCAATAAGCTTGAAACGCTGAAGAAGAAGAAGAAGTTAAATTTAGGCAACATAATTAATTCGCTGGGTAAGTTGGGCTGGTAACCCGTAACGCTGGTAGATCACCTTTTCGTGGTGCGTTACGGGGTATCAGATCTACCACCGAACCCTAGTCCGAATTAATTCAAACTAGGGAACATATTTGTTTTTGTAGTCAAAGGAACGTATAATTGGCCTTATTACATTTTATGTCTTGTGAAAAGTGACAATACTCGGGTTGCGCCACCGAGGATGAGCTTGGAATAAAGAAAACATGGTTAGTCTTCATTTATGTGAATTCTTATTTTCTATTTGATGTTCTATAGTTTGAATTGGTTATGACTAGGGTTCTGATGCATGGTCACTATCGGAGTTATTGTTTGTTTTGTTTGCAATGAATCCGGTTTTGACTGATAAAGGGGCGCGCCTTTGAAGAGTGCTGTCGCTCACAAAGGGTTTAAATAGCGGAAACTTTCAATTAAACCTGATTCATTGCCAACAAAATAAACAATTACAACTGTAACAACACCGAATACTTCATCATTTCTCAATAAAGATGAAGTAACTCGACATGCACTAAACAAAGGCTACAGGATATACTACAATAGATCAAATTACTGGTCGCAGTGGTTTACGTCCCGAACAGAGAGAAAAAAATAATGAGTTGGGCATCGGCGAGCTTGGCTCCGCATCCGTCTCTGCAAATGCACCGGTTAGTACCAGATCGTCTGTCGATCCGCCAACTCTTGAAAACGTCTGCAATTGAGTTATCGCCAATGGCAACATCTCCGCGCTGACTGACCTAAAAATATTGACGTGTGGTTGAGCTTGGAGCATGAGACCGCGAGATTATGAGAACCATTGGGTATAGGGACCAAGTCTCATTGGTGCTAAACCGATCAGTTTGGAAATCGATAGAATCATAAAGCTGTCAAAGAGCACGAAAGGCTTCTAAAGACTCTAATTTCACCAAAACATTCAATGGTAAATTTAGGTAGATTATAATTGATTTCTCTTCCGGACGTTCAACTTGCTTGGTGCGGGTATCAGTTTCAGTAGTAAAATAGTTTGTAGAATGCGGTTGTACAAATTGAAAGTTTCCGAAAACAAAGAGTCTGTGTCGAGCATTGGCTGTGAACGGTTGTGCCGACGCTTTGTTGCGCCCTTTTGTTTTTTTTGTATCGAGCAAAGCGCGTTATCTATTGTTTTAGGCCTTAACTTTGCCGATCTGTGTACTGGCATTCGTTGATCTATATGCTCTGGGTCAGTCAAACAAAGGTCCTATCAGTGTCTTTGGAAACAAGATAACTATTGATTAAATTAAAATTTGTTCAGACTCGCTGTTTGTGAGACAGAAAAATCTGAAAATTGTGCATAAGTTGTATT
This sequence comes from Aedes japonicus, assembly GCA_034211315.2. Classification (NCBI taxonomy): domain Eukaryota; kingdom Metazoa; phylum Arthropoda; class Insecta; order Diptera; family Culicidae; genus Aedes; species Aedes japonicus. The sequence goes on from JASCZW010004434.1 coordinate 41,300, forward strand.
TCGACAAATGGATTTCAAACTGCTATAAATTTTACCATCATTTTTAATTTGGAATCAATGCAGTGGTATTCATAACAGTTTGTCAATCTTTGACCAGGTATATCTTTGATAATTTTCGGAGCACTTGTAAAAACTTCAACAGATATTACTACAGATTTTTTTTACCAAATTGCAGTTTGAAGACGGCACTAGGACAAAATAAGCCCCTCAGATGAACGGTGATGACATCAAAGCGGTGAAAGAACTCGTGTATCTGGGCTCATTGGTGATCGCCGATAATGACATCAGCAGAAACTTTATGACGCATTATGACTAGAAACTGTCCCTACTTTGGACTTCAAAGGACCACACCTACGAAGTTGAACAGACGTTGTGTACAAAAATAAACCCAAAACGAGAGAGTTTCTCACCCATGTAGGCAACAAACTGCATAATAATCGTTCCTCCACGTGCGGAAAATACAAACATACAATTATAGTACATATATTATATTCGGTTCCATCCTCTTAACTTTAGTTCTAACATAGCTGATGTAATTAAACATGAAAAATTAGCTCTGTATAGTTGATTCGATTGAGCTTGTACAAATGAATGAATTATGAAAAAGCATATATTATATTCTGTAACGTACATACCATACATACATTCAATTACAATGGATATGAAGGGAATACCGGGTGCCAGAGAAAGTGTAGGCTGGATGAGGGATTCGTGGTATCTGGCCCATGTAATGGATGACAATTATACCTTCCTTGATGAAAATCGTCAGATCGAGATCAGCGAAGGACTAATTATCTTCCTGCAGTCTACAGTTAGTTTACTATCCCTACTTTAACAAACCACCAGACGGAAATCCTAATGTGTATTGCTTACTGTAAATGTCTTGTAATAAGAGCGTTTCGTTGGAAGAAGCTTCTCTGTTCTTTTCTTTGGATTTCGTGTAAGTGCTTCTACTTACCAGTCAACATCCCCGTTTTTGGCTCTTCATACAACCCGACAGTGAGGATAAGAGGTATATACAGTTTGATCTTGCCATTGGAAGGAACTGTACGCCATGACAAGTCCTGCACTGGTGATGGCTTCCAATCACATCACTTCAGGCTCTTGATTTGAACGGTGCTTCTTTACAGCCAGGGAACAGACTGTGCTCGTGAAGGACCAACGTGGGAAGGTGCAGCTTGCGATCTGCGGTGAAGTGGAAGACGGAACATAGAAATGCGTCCACGAATTGCATGATTTGCTTAACAGTTTAAAGAGACGTTAATACAAGTAATCTAAAGTTCCTTCGTCTACACCGTAGAACTTGATCGACTATGATGGGCTGTTCTCGTAGTGGAAATGTCGGACTGTTTGAAGTGGAAAGTAATCTGCGGATCCTACGGTGATTGCGAGGTTGGCGAATTGCTCCAAAGGGCCATATGATTTGGAAACGTGGTTGTCACGTAGAAATATTTATTGACAGCATCATTCTGAAAGATGTAGAACAGCAACTCTTGATAAGATTAGACTAAGTTCACAGTCTGAAGTTGAGAATCTAGAGTAAATGAAGGTGAATAACTCAAACAAGATATGTAGAGTACCCAAAGCATGTATAATTGTGAAATACAAAAAAGAAAAGAAAAAAAAACATAATTTTTAATACAATTTAGGAAAAATCGAGTAAAACCTTAAACTTAATAAAAAAAATATAAGACTTGATTCAATGAATATCTGGACGCCAAGTTGTCGTTTTTGTGCAGAAAACCATGCAAAAGATCACTGCGAAAACTTTACACGAAGTTGTTCACTGAATCGTGTTGGATTGCAAAACATACATTCAAGGCCGAATTCCGTCAACTTTCTTGGCAAAAATATTTCGTTGCCAAGTCCAAGTTCGATCTTCCGGAGGATGTTCGAAAGAAGAAATTATAGAAAATTTGCAAATAAGTTCCTGATTTCCGGATGTGGTGAAATAAGCACTCCCATCATCACTTCCGGAACAGTCAGCGGTGAGATTAACACGGAAGAGTGCCTTAAGAAGCGTCTCTTGTTTAGCATTGCTCGGATAATGATGCCTGCAGAGCACGACTATTGGATACCCCAGTGGCCCGAGGTAGACAACCCCTCCGCGAGGTAAGAAATGTTTCGGGAATGCGTGATGTTCCCTACATGCCAGCGATCTAAGAATTCCTTTGTTTGTCTGATCTAAGGGCGTAACGTCATCGTTTCCGTGCTACTTGTACATGTCCAGCGAGCTGTGGTCACCCATCTGCGGCTTAGTTCCTGAAAGGGACTACAGTGACCGAGGATTTGGTAGATGTTGTAACCATGAGCAGCAAATGAAGGCCCTAAATAATTACTGTAACAGGCAGCTCACTTTACTAAAATCGACAAATAAAACATTGTTAATTACAATATTGAATATCGGCTCCGCAAAGTGTTACACACGCCTGAGCCTAACAAATAAACGAACTTAAAAAAAAGAAGCGTCTCTTGCCATTCATAAGAAAGCATAAAGAATCAACTCTGTTTTGGCCTAGCATCCTGCCACTATGCTCGAAAAATGGGGTGCATATGGATCTTTGGCACATGGACGTTTGGCCGAAAACTGTCTTGCTAAGAAAAGGAAATAAGAATCCAAACAAATATGTTTAAACGCATTAGATCTAAAAAAGGAACAAGAAACCAAACAAATATTCTCGAACGCATTATGTAGCATCCCGATGTAATGAAATATTCTAGGCTTATTAAAATAAGAGTTTTCAATCTGTGTCTGCATTTGCAGATATAAGCATTCTGATTAAGTTTTAACTATATCGATTCATTGAAAACCGAAATTATTGTGTTCATGGGCCTTTTATGAAGATACACATTCCTGAATCCGAAAGCAAACTTCTGAATGAAGCTTTTGACCGGCTTGTTACTATTTTGTGAGATTGTTCCTTTTTTCGAACATGATCAGTTGTTTGGAGTTTTCCTGATCAATGAAATATACCCTAGTAGTACACTTGTTGCCAATCGGTTGAGATAACATACATATTACTTGCCAAGTCATAATCAAGTTACTACAACTAATTATGATCGTAGTGTGCTACTTGGGTAGCGCTGCATAATTGACGAAGCAAATTCCTGTATCCGAAAGCGACCTTCAGATTCAAGCGGTTGCCTGGAATAAAACTCTCATGATTTTTTCTTCTTTCAAACATGAGCAGTTCTTTGGAGTTTTACTGACCAATGAAATCGGCCAAAAAAATCTGCCAAACGTCATTATGAAAAACGTTCTTTCGGCCAAACGTCCATTCGGCATAACATCCGTATGCCAAACGGTGTATCATCGCATTCCGCAAATGCCAAATCGTCAAAACGACCAAGAGCATTGAAGAATGCTTATGTAATTCAGTAAGGCAGGAGGAGGGGTTTGGGAAAACGTGACAATTCCTACAATAAATTTTGAAGGTCCATACAAAAAACGAGGTAGCGTTAGTTTTAAATCCTCACTTTTTTGCGTAACATAATTAATGGATGTTCCCCATGAGCTGTCCGTATACTATGCTTCGTCAAAAAATGCATCTAGGTTAGTTTTTTAAAAGATTGGTCTTTCAAGGAGTTTGTTCCTAACGTCACGGCATGTTTGGTAGATGTTCAATTGCCGACGCGGGCCGTCATAGTGTTCCGCACATTGCAGCGCCGACGAGCTTAGATAGAGCAATCTCTACATCACCAATCAGCAGTCTCTTCCTACACCATCAAACACAACAGCCTTATTGCAGCCAACGGACTAAACCGTAATCCAAATGGTCAAATCCAACTACAAGCAAAAGCTTATGCGTGAGCTTTTTGGACGCCAAATAGAGTTCGATCATATGGACAAGAGAGCCGCCAAAAAGAGTTCGTTCATATGGTCAAGGGAATCAACATCAAGGATGCTATGTTTTGGGCAACCGAGGCTTTGTAAAGAGTACAAGTTGATTCCATTGCCAAGGCATGGAAAATGCTGTACACAGAACCAGAATTCGACGATGAAGATGACATCCCGTTGTCGCTTGTTGAGCAGAAATTGATGGACCAGGACTATGCCGTACACGAAGAGGATGTGGAGCTTGACGTCCTGAACGACGAACATTGTGAACATCGTTTTGCTCGTAAACACTTCGTTCTACCATGGCAAAAATACGTTTTCAACTGTCGAAGGAGAAATGCTTCGTCAGTTTTGGAATGACTCCAGATTGATGTGGATGACGATTCTGAAAACTGAGTGTTCATGGGGTTCACATGGAACAGCTTAATCAGGAATCAATCAAGTAATTGCTTGGGCAGAGGAAAACGAACTTTCATTAAAAAGACAGTTCCTACTGCGAGAAGTACGTGGAAGTGTTCTAGAGAAAATAATTGAATGTTAATGCTTGAATTAAATTTTTCACATTCATTGTTACTGGATGAATGAATTTGTTATAATTACTAAATAAACAACTTATTGTCAAATTGCCTGACAAATTTTACTAGTTTTATGTGTCAACGAATATTGTAATTAAAAAGGTTCTGCGATGCCAATGTATCAAATGATGATATCGATAAGACCACATTGAAACCCTTCCTTCCCTCGTACCCCGAGTTCCCCTCTTTCTTACTACGTTCATGTTTGTTGAAGTGATCATATTATATATCAATATTGAAATAAATTTCCATTTCAATTTATTATTAGATTTTGACCATATTAAATATATGTAACAGTCCCTACTTCAGAGTTTCCAATCGTAATCATTAATTCGTCGCCTAGGTCTTTGCCGATTGTTCCGGTCCGTATTAACTTCTGTATTACTTGTAACATTGATTTTTTAAGGGCGGCTTGTTGGGCCTTCCCCAACCCCCTGTCTCGCCGGGGGACCATCGTGCACAGCACTGTTTAGAGTCCCACGCTGGCACAAGGACGATGATCAGCCGCTCCTAACATGGAGAACAGACGCTGTTTTGAGCCGCCCCTAACATGGAGAACAGACGCTCAGATAGACTGCACCCTTTGAAGAGGGCAGCACGGGGAGGTAGGGATAGGAGTGACTGGACATGAGGCTAAGGATCGCAGTAGGATCTATTTTATACCTGCAGGTACGCGAAGTACCAATGGTACGCATTGTCCAGTCATTTACCAACATATGTTAGCCTCCTAGCACGAGTTCAGATCGACGGTGATGAAATCGAGGTAGTAGACGAATTCGTGTATCTGGGCTCATTGGTGACCGCCGATAACAACACCAGCAGAGAAATAAAAAGGCGCATTATGGCTGGCCATCGTGCCTACTTTGGACTCCGAAGGACGCTAAGATCGAACAAAGTTCGCCGAACCACAAAGTTGACCATCTACAAGACATTAATTAGACCGGTAGTTCTCTACGGCCACGAAACATGGACATTGCTAGTGGAGGACCACTGTGCCCTTGGAGTCTTTGAACGGAAGGTGTGGGAGATACGGTAGAGTGCAGATGGAAGACGGAACGAGGAGGAGGCGAATGAACCACCAATTGCACCAGTTAGCTGGGAGAACCTCCCATCGTACACATCGCAAAAAATCGGTCGACTACGATGGGCTGGGCATGTCGTAAGAATGTCGACGACAGCCCTGTGAAAATGGTTCTCGAAAACGAACCGACAGGAACAAGAAGAAGAGGCGCGCAACGAGCAATGTGGATCGATCAAGTAGAAGGCGACCAGCGGACCCTCCGCAGACAGCGAGGCTGGCGAGTGTCAGCCATGGACCGAATAGAATGGAGACAACTTCTGTGTACAGCAGAGGCCACGCCTTAGTCTGATTGGTAAGGTAAGTAACAGTCCCTACTTCAGTCCTCCTTTTCAAAATAATCATATTATGTATGAATATCAAAATTCTGCATAGAAACAAAACAAACGCGAAAACGCTCATATATACTTATAAAAAATAATTCTGAAAACAATTCCTTCGAAATTCCAACGAAAATAAATAACAAGTCCCATTGTTATAACTTTCTGATCGAATATTTGTAAGTTTCATTCGTTATCATTATTTACTAAATTGGTATTCAATTGTTTGAACCTGTCAACAGTTATCGATATATCTGATTCTATTATTATTTGCATCTACTATACCGTATCGTGCCCCAAAGAAGCACCCGGAAGCCTTGCAACCCACTTTCTAATATACCATTTTCGTTTCTCCCCCTTTCCAGGTACACATTACTCAACATAACGAGCATATTCTAAAGGCAAGTGCAAAGCATATAACGCAAACTGTGGAAATGACATTGTTCAAACTCATCTGCTTACTTTTCGCACGTCATTACCGCGTCATGAATTAGGTCATCCTTCAAGGAGAGGTAAGCATTTTCACAGAAAGGTTCCTTTCTCTCTCCCCCATCAACCACTTGACATACAAAGTAAAGTACGGTCGGCTAGAAGAAGCACTGTTGAAACCATTCCCCATTAGGATCCCACCTTTTGTAGGTAGGTAGCTGACAGCCTTTCATTTCCCGTCACATCGTTGCTGTAGAACGGAGTAACCGGGTTGAAATGTGCGAGCGAAAAGTCCTTGGGCTCAAGATCGAAAGTAACAACCTTCAGCAACAACTGTCGGTGGCTCGGCGCGGAGGACTCGGAAATTTCGGTTTCGAAAAGCTTCACCGATGCCGAGGACCTTGCTCTAGTTTGTTTGTTTGTTTTTTCCTTTGCTGGTGGCATGAGAGCATAATGAATTCAAAACCTTTTTCTGGTTGTCGTTGTGGAACACGGCAGCGTGGAATGGGGGTGAAGCGTGATGTGGTCCAAAACTGCGATTAGTTATTGGAACGATTTTCCGGATAATTATGAGGTTGACCCAGAAGTTGGTTTCGGCTAAATTCCGAACCTAGGTAGAATCGAACGGGCAGTTGGTTAGTTTTTACATCTTGATCGAATCTAAATAGTTGCAATATTGAATCGAATGCAAAGGCTTGATTTGATTGAGATCTGTAAAACATGGCTCCAGGGGCTGATTCAGTCTATGCAACTCCGGTTAGGAATTTATTGTACGCCTACGTTATCTGTCTTGGCCGTACAGAAGTCGCCTCTGAAGAAGAAGGCCGTTAAATACTGGAGTCGTTTGGCAGTTCAGCAGCTGTTTGACTATAATGCGATTGCAGCTACTGAAACTGTTGAATGTTGATCATTGATTGAGCAATTTTATTGGTATTTGAATTAAATAACGGTGCAATGAAAATGTGTGCCCCGGGTCTTAAGAGATTTGACCCTGATAATTATTAGAACAATTACGGACAAACACTCTTGAGTATTATCATTTCATGAATAATAGATACCTGTTTTGAATGTAATAATAAATTGAATTCTAAAGATTTATTCAAATTACGTTGAGGATGATTTAAAAATAATTTGTTCTGACTAATCGAATGGGAGTTGCTTATCATACTAAGAAGGATCTAGATGCATCTCAGTTTGAAATTGTGCATGCTTGAGTACCCCCTTTAGTGTAATAGGGTAGGGTGGGACTTCAGCCCCCAGGACCCTATTCCAATCACGGAGAAACGATAATTTGTAACGTTTCTTTCCAGCATAAACCTTAATCTTGTGAAGCATCATACTGCAAAAAATAGCATTGTAGGTTAATGGCACTTGAAATGGGGCCCCGGAGGGCAACCTAATCCTTTCCCAACCTTGGTGAATTAATATTTCAAACCCTTTTCAAACAGAAGCTCAGTAGCCTCTAGTAATTAGGAATGAAATTAATAAAATATAAAGCAACTTAAACTCTTGCCGTTTGTCCAACCCCGGGTTGATTCATGGCACTCGAAAGAATTTTACGACCAGACAGCCTCTCAAAGTGATTAGCAAGCGGAAGGAAATCTTGCCGAACAATAAGGCGTGACCTCCATGATACGCTGCCTCTTAACAAGCTAAACGATAAAATGGAATGTGTCACTTGGCTTTCGCCATTCATCTGTCCACGTTGTTCTGGGTCAACAAGCAGCGAGCATAAATCATAATCAAGCCCAGTGCGGTCGCAGAATATATGTAACTAATCGCTTACATTGCATATTCATCGTCGTCGCTAGCGTGGCCTCAGCTCAGAAAAAGAAGTATAATGGATCACATTTTATCTGGTCTGTAAATTTCTCGCCAAGTTGTTTGCTACCGGAGCAACTCCCAACGCGGACCTTAAACTAGGCCGACCGGAATGGCATGGCCGCAACAAGTGACGTAAGCGAAATTTATGTCGGAGATCTGATGTTGGCAAAAAAGTTACAAGCTCAGAAAGTAGCAATGATCTACGAAACAAGCTCAATATATAAACATTTATATACCAAATTGTTGTAGAAACTATTTATTGGAATTTGGGCTATTTCGAAAAAGTTGGTAGGAATTTAATTTATTTGTTCTTTAGGAACGATTCCAAAGCCTTTGGAAGTGAGAGATATATTTGCAAATGGTTTCGATACATTAGTTGTTATTTGCTATATTCTCCGTGCGGAGGACTGACGATTCTGATGTTGAAGGAGAGATGTTCGCTCATCACCACTGGTACCTGAAGTGAACAACAATGTTTTTGGCTAGAATTGAAAGATATGAAAGAAAAGTTTTTGATAGTTCCGCTAGTTGATGCAGCGGGCTCGGAAACATAGCGGATGTTTTTAGGAAGAATTGAGCGACAGGGCATGTGTACAGTGGTGCGCAGACTTCAACGACATTTTTGCCTTACATCCACTGCGGGAGTGGGTTGAAGCACGGACTAAGTCACGCCAGCTTCAACAGGCAAAAATGTCCGGATTGGAAGACGCTCATGTACCACTGTGGCTTGTATGGATTGTTCCTGGCGATCTAATGCTGTGCACTCTGTTTACAGATGCGCACATGGGAAGGAACTCTCTCCTTTTTTGGGTTTGTTTTGATTCGCACCGACTGCTTTAGTGATCGTCAGTCGGTGCAGTCAATCAAACCCAAACAGAGAGAGTTCCTGCTCCACGTGACGCATCTGTGAAGCAGAGTGCCTGTCGTCGCTAGAATAACTATACGAAACCGCGGTATCATGAGCGTCTTCAACGCGGTCATTTACGCCTGGTGAGTGGCGGACGCAGTCCGTGCTGGCGATTAGCCGTTAGGTCAAGAAGTAATCGTCGGTTCGAGCCGCCAACATGCCCTTTTCGCTCGATTTCACTAAGGCATCTGCTCGTACCAACGTTCTCAAAATTCAATTCTGGCTGTATCTTCAGTGCTGGCCAAAGACGCATGTGTTCGCTGTTGGTGCCTCATGATGAGCGAACATCTCCTTCAACATCAATGCTTTTGATATTAAATATCGAGTTTTATGTATAACTATCACTGTTTAAAATTTGTTTCACTCCAATATTCTTAAAATTTAAATAATGAAATCGAGGAAGTTCCGAGAATTCAAAATCATCAAAATTTGAAATAGACTTTATTCCAAAAAAAATAATGTGTGTGAGTTGATCAAAGATTTTATTAATAAGATAAGCCATAAGATTTTGTACAGCTTTATTCGCCGCAGAACGCCAGTTTGCAGTGAACTGTTTCTCGCTCACAGCAGCTGCAGGTCTTCTTAAGGTTCCGCTTGACGATGGCCGCAATATTGTTCGATTGGGCGTAGCTCTGGCGTGTTGTGAGGATTCTTGTCCTTGGGCATCACTTGAACGTTGTTGGCAGCATACCATTTTTCCGTAATGGCACTAGAACCCGGTTCTGAAAGTAGCTCCTCAGATTCCTGCACAGATAATCAGGATCCCTCATTCTGTGCAGTGCTTCGGCAATAGCATCCCAGCTAGCACTATTGAAGGCATTCTTGACGTCTATCGTTATCACAGCGCAGCAACGATTTCCTCTCCGCTTCAGTTCTGATGCCTTCTCGACGACATTCCGAATTGCTTATAAACGTCGACTTTACTTTTCGAAACCCTAAGGGGCTATTCATAAACCACGTAGACTTTTCTGGGGGATGGGGGTTTAACCAAAGTCTACGCCTCATACAAAATTTAAATAAAATGTATGGAGGAGGGTCTAAGATTTTCAGAAATGAGTCTACGAGGTTTTTGAACAGGCCCTAACTAGTTCAATGACAAAATATGCTCACACTTCGTCAACCTATTAAGGATTACTTTTCTTCAAAAGCTTTGCTAGATCCACTATCGGTACGATGCTGGATCCCCAGACGGCTTCCTGGTTTCGGTAGCAGCACTAACTTTTGAATCTTCCACCTGTCTGGGAAGTACCGCTCTTCCTGTAGCGCAGCTTTCAAAGCCACGTTGAAAATTTCATCCGGATCCGAAGCTTTGTTCGACTTCAATCCTTTCGCAATGGCCACGAGTTCCTTGTTGGCGACTTGCATATTTTCTATGTTGCCTTCTTCAACTTCGTTTTACGGTGTAGGTGGCCGCTTTGTTGGATCGTGTTTCGAGGAAAATCCCTTAACGATTACCTCCTGTTAGTTGGGCCTTGGAACTTGCATCGTTTCTACTAAATCCGCCACTCTGTAACCGTTATCGGAAAGACCTTACAAAGATTGCAGTGTCGCACGTTGTTTCCGTTGTTGGCTGCTACAACAGTTGCTGTGCAACGTCCGATGTTTGAGATTTATTAAGGTGATCTCCATTACCGATGGTCTGTTGTCGCCTTTTTTTAACGCCGGGCATTTGTTGGCTCCCCCCATGATCGTTGTCGTTTTCCTGTTTGCAGAGCATGTACCTCGGTTACTTCACGCAGTCCCTAGCAATATGACCCTCCCCACCGTATTTTCTGCCAGGATTGGATCTGCCAGCCCAAGCAACACAAAGCTGACTTATATGGTTGCAGCAACTTTATTGTGACTTGATTGAGTCACACTAAAGTTTTTTCCACCGATTTGCAACAATTGTGTTGCTAGGGATGTTCTTGATAGCCGACCGACCGTCAACATTCATCTTTTCGTGTCTCGAGAAGTTTTGTTTGCCTGCCACCGTCAGAGGCCTATCAACACCACCTTCTTTATTAAATTAACGTTTTTTAACTACGTCCTGTTGTCCCCGTTCTATTTTCATTCGAGACGTTCATTTGCCATCTGCGTACCACCGTACGCCGTTTCGTCTAAACTGCTTGTTATCTTGTCCAGATCTCTGTATTCGATCACTATTGCCTGGAATAAAGCCCTAAGCTCATAACTCCAGCATCCATCTTCAACTCGAAGAGTATCTCGCCCTTTCTAGTAGTACGCTTTCTGGGTGCGCCTTGTCTTCACCACACTCTCCCCTAGCTCATACAGTTCTGGGTTAGTTCTCACTTTGCGTGAGATCAGTGTTGCCCTTCTTCCTCAATCGGCGGGGCTTAGGTTTCACCTTTATCTCAGCTTTCTTCCTCTCATATTTATTCTTCCCTTTATTCTTATCCATTCCACTCTGGACGGTCCGTTTTACCGCCTTCACGTTCGTCGTTCTTGTGCTTCTTCAGCTTCTCTTTCTCCTGATGTTTCCTCTTTCCTTTTATTCGAAGGAGGATTTAGAGGTTTCTTCGGTTGTGAATCATCTACTATCTTCTTCTTGGCTTTACTCAGTGCCTTTTCGACAGTTTCAGCTCCCTCCCTCAGCGCTCTGTGTTCACGTTCGGCAGCAGACAGAACGAACTTGATACCCGTCACAAGTTCCTTGACCCTTGTGGTAAACGTTATTCCTACGCGTTAGGAGCTTGTAGAGCTCGTCGACCTTCTTGGTGGACCTCCGCGTTGGTCAGACTCCAACAGTTGCAGTCCTTGTAAAGGCGTGTTGCTGCTGGATTTCGGTGTGTACTCCTGGGTTAGGAAGCCTTTCCTCGAATATTAGAGTTCTTGCTGATCTCTATAGAGCTGGCTTATACTCGCTGTGGTCTCCAGGTTCGGAACAGGTGATCTTGGCACTTTCCCACTTTTCGCGAACACGTTTGCACCAGCGTCTATGTTGTCGGGTGTTTTGCAGTCGTCGTTCATTGTACTCCATTATGTTTGGTCCCCCCTTCGGGCCGCTATCTCCACTCGTTGTTAATAGTCGCCTATCATCACCCCATGGTATATCTTTGCAAGCAGGAGGCTATGCTAGGGTTAACACTATCCGAGGGTTGGCATGATCCATCACAGGAACCGGGTTCATAGCTAGATCGGCGTAACTCCGGAATGTTACATCTGAGCGAACTACCCACCAAATCACCAAATTCGAGGCGGGTTTCTAGCGTACCTGGAGGTCCCTCAAGGCCGGGGCAGCCACACCATTAGCCCGCTTGCTATTCGTGGAAGTGTCACCCTTTCATACTGAGAAAACAGAATATTCCGGCTATTAACCTTGCGCGCCAAGCCCAATCCGTTGGTCCAAGACATTTTAATTATTCGAGAACACCGTAATTAAAGATCGCACTGTTGTCAATCCTAACGTGCCGAGTTGGCATTCCTGCAGGGGTAGGCTGGAAGTGCGTTAAGCGGCACTATCACGCTTGTCAGCCCTATTTTATAGAAATTCGACAGAACCTACTGTTGGGTCCCGCGATATTCTAGCCAAGGTTATGCTGGTCTAGGATTGCTTATTCAAGCTAAACAATGCATTAGGTCCAAAGTTGTTGTTGTTGTTGTTGTTTTTTAGGCAAAGGATGACGTTCATGGTTCGAGTACCACTGGACACATGCCCTTTCGCTCAATTTTTCAAACATCTTTTCCGTTTCCAACCTGCCATACACTGACGGAACTTTCAACACTTTCTCTTCATATCTTTCATTCTAGCAAAAACATTGATGTGCACTCTTGGTGCCTCATGGTGATGAGCGAACATCTCCTTCTACATCATACCATAATTTTCAATTGTAACTTTCGAACTCTTCTGATATTTCTTCGCTGACGACACTCACAGTCCTCCGCAAGAGTGATGCCATTCGGGATCATTCCGACAATGTCACATACTGCCTCCAATAAAATAGTTCTCTTTGCACTCACGATTCGCATTGCCATGAGCTTGATCGTACTGTTCAACTTCGCACGGTTTCGCTTGGTCCCCAACGCTGCGATCCAAGCTGGACCTCCGTATCTAAGTACACTTGCCAGTAGACGTCGCATATTACTTCTAGTTCCGTAGCTATTCGGCATGATTCTGGCTACCGCATTGGTAGGCTTTGCCGCCTTCCCACAGGCTACGTAGCGGTTGAAGTTCCATCGGTTATCGATCATAATACCCAGATATTCAGAATGCGCTTTTAGGCTATAACATGCCCTCCTATGCTGATTTCCGCCAGCAGTATCGCTTTGCAGGTGCTAAAAATCACCTCCCTTTTGTAGTGAGTTTTCTGCAGCTTTGGCCCCTGCATCCAGTTTTCAATAATGCCGACTGCTTTGGTCGCCTGCAATTTCCACTTTTTCCATTGTTTCGTCTGTCATTGACAATGCGATGTCGTCCGCAAAGCCAACGGTCACTACGCATTTGGGCAGCTTCACGGTCAGCACATCCCGTTCCAAAGTGTTGGGCCAAGGATGGAACCTTGCAGAACTCCTGTGATGTTCTCCAATTTTCGCTCCACGGAGGTCTCGTAGCTCAGCATCCAGTTTCGAAAGTAGCTCTTCAGAATTCTGCACAGGTCATCAGGGACCCTCATTCTATGCGGCGATTCGACAATAGCCTCCCAACAGGCGCTTTTGAATGCGTTCTATACGTCGATCGTTACAGCAGCGCAATATCGATCGCCTCTCCGCTTCTGTTCGGGCGAATTTACGGCTATCACCGCATCCACCGAAGACTTCCCTTTCCGTAAACTGAATTGCATCTCCGATGGCCCGTGTTCGCTTTCGGTAAGTTTCGTCAGTCTGTTGAGGATAATCTTCTCCAGAAGGAGTTTCCTGAGCGTATCCAACAGGTATATTGACCAATGAGATGCTGGATCCCTCGGAGACTTTCCTAGTACACTTGTCTGCAGCACATTCCTGAGCATTTCCGGAATTGCCTGAATCGTCACTTTCAGAACCAGGTTCGGGATTCCATCCAGTCCGGCTGCCTTTCACCTATTTAAAGCCCTCGCACCACTGCCACGAGCTCCTCGTTCGAGACCTTCAGCGTTCACTTCTTTCTTCCTCGCCGGTGTGGTCACGTCGTTGAACCGTGCGTCAGGAAAAATCCATATAGGATAAACTTCAGTTTTTCTAAACATAACCATCATTGGGTCTTTGATCTTCGCCATCATAATACGATACGCGTCGCCCTAGAGCTTTACATCAGCGGCTTCGGCACAGCTCTTTGTAGCAGTTCGTCTTAAACAGTCTTATCTCCATACTCTCCACCAATAGGAGAGGGGGGGGGAAGAAGAAGAAGGAAGGAAGAAGAAGGAAGAAGAAGAAGAGGAAGAAGAAGAAGAAGAAGAAGAAGAAAAAAAAAAAAAAAAAAGAAGAAGAAGAAGAAGAAGAAGAAGAAAAAAA
>JASCZW010004435.1:0-105986 GCA_034211315.2 Aedes japonicus
CCTAACTGACTAATAGAGCAAAAAAGCACAGCACATGTTATATGGTTTCCAACTATACGGCTGGAGATCGAAGCACTTTCCACCGTTTAGTAACACAGGTAACTGTATGTCTTTCCTACCACCGGGACAATTGGGGCCAGAATCAGGAACAACCTGGAATAAAATACATAACTCTATAAAGATACAAGACATTGAACTGATATGCTTAACACATTTTCTTTGCTTAGTTAGAGCTACATTTTTTTTTAGATAAAATTCGTTCGAAATTCTTGTGTCTTTGGCGAAGAGAGCGTAAAATTACACGAAAAGCTGTAAGTCTTCATATTATTTAGGTAAGGGCTATTCATTAAGAAAGTGGAGACCAGTTTCTCAAAGGAAAATATTTATTATCGAACAAATTCATAAGTTTGCTTGATATATAATTGAAAATCAACAAACATCTGACCGAATTCACGTAAGTTTGAATATTTACTTCTCATTTCTCAAGAACGCCCGGACTTTTCTCTTGTTCCTTTCCATTAGATTCTGCACAACTTTCTTCGGAACTTTTTGTTGTGCTACAGACCAGATTTTCCTGAAGCAGTCAACAAAGCTTGCTTTTCTTCCATCTTTCTAAAGATGCCGCTTAATTATTGCCGCGTTTCTTTCGATAACGACGTTTAGGGCAGTTTGGGCGATTTAGGCATCTGTCATCTGATCAGCGTTGTAAAATTGCTGCCCTGGAAGTGTACTGGTATCTAATTTGACGTCCTTTTCATCGTCCATCAAAATGCACCGGCTCGACTTTTGTCGGAAAACGTCATACATGTTCCGTGGCCGTATCTCCGAAGAAGCTTTCTGTGAATCCATCCTATTGGGTGCTTTCTGCTTCTTGTAGATATGATGTTCAGATATTATTACGCTTTTTAATATTCCTGCACAGTTCTGGCGCTAATGTCCACTTTTTTACAATTTCACGAACGGAACACGGTTTATGTTATTTATAAAGGCGTACTGCTGCTAGCTTTCAAGTCCGACGTCCCCTTTTTGCGTCCAGATTTTGGTAAATCTTCCAGAGAACACGTTTCTCCAAACTTCATAACAATCTTGAACTCTGCAAATGTAGTGCATTTTTTATTAGGGCCTAACTGACAAACGTAAACAACGCCTTTTTCCTCGAATAACACATCATTGGAAACTCGCCTAATCAATCCACCGCAGTCATTTCGAAGAGGAAGAGTTCACTTATCCCCTAGAACTGGTGGCTCACATTGGTAGCCTTTGTGCCACGAGAAATTTACAGAAGAAGCCATTGCTTACGTTTGCCAAGTAAGCCCTAGTAAAAAATGTTTGTCAAATTAGTCTGTGAGTTGATAAGCTGATTGTTCAAAATTTCTCAACTTTTTTTTCGATTTTTTAGGTGTGGTGCCAAAGTCAACAATGTATACAATGTATTTAATAAACTGAGCAAAACTTCACAATCTTTCGTCAAATATTAACCCTTAACCATTGATAAACAAGTGTCCGTTTGCTTTAATGAACAATTCCTCATATAAGGTTCGGTAAATCTATTCAGTTTTGTAATTTTTGTTATGTATTTTTTTTTTCAAATTCCATGATATACGCTTTTTTATATTTTTTGACGGTAGATATTAATTAATTCAATAATCCTCAGAAAAAAAGATAATGTTTTTTGGTAAACATAAATACACTAAGGTTTTTTTTACACGGTTTGTTTTCGTCGATAACTCCAGAACGCAACAACTTATCGACCTCATACGAATCATATTTTTCATGTTAGGCCAAAAGTAGTCATATGGCAGATTTTCAAAAGAATTCACAAATGCTAGTAAAAAGGTAAATGTAACTCCTGTATACAAAACAGTAGGGAATTCTCATGCTTCGATGAAATTTGTGTTTTGTTTGTATGGGAGCCCCCCTGAGAGGGGAGGAGTCTCTAACCGCCGTGGAAACATTTCTGGCCTTCAAAAACCTCCACATGCTAAATTTGGTTCCATTTGTTTGATAAGTTCTCGAGTTACCCCTTCATTTGTCCAAGAGCCGTCCCTTACTGATAGTCTTAGACTACCATAGAAACATTTCTTGTCTCCAAAAACCCCTACATGAAGGGTCTAGAACCATCATAAGAAACTTTCCTGGGCCGAAACACCACTCGATACAAAATTTCACCCCGATCGGTTCAGTAATTTTCGATTCTGTAAGGTTCAGACAGACAGACAGAAATTCCTTTTTATATGTATATATAGATTAGGATTTAAAAATTGTTGGTTTCATGCTGAACATGACCGTTTCTTCAGCTGACACATCTTGTTAAATTTGTTAGAAACTTTATAATTGTCAAAAAGAGTAAACAAGCATTTATTCAATTGAACCCAGAACATTCTGAATGTGAATAAGTTCAGAAAGAAAAAATAAATGCCTTATTACTAGTATAAAACGTTGTTTTCGGGTATGGTAAGTATGAATGCGTATTATTAATTTCTCGTTGACAAACAATAAACATACCGGTATCTTTCTTAGATGTTCTTGTATTTGTACTTTTACTTGAATTCAGAGCTTCAGATCTATTGTTGCAACAGTAATTTGGAATATGCAAAAGGACAATATGTATTAAACATTATTCATAGAAAACTGTGAAAGGTCAACATACACAATGTACAATACACAATATTGGGATATGCTAGGTCATCCAAACTGTCCTTAAGTTCAAAACATAAGATCAGCAGTAGTTTTTTGGGCTATATAAGGTGATGATATGTATTCATATATATTCAATGAAATTCTGTGATCCTCTCGGTAATTCAAACTGTCTGAAGCCTATAACTTATAATCAGAGGAAGTAACAGCAGTTTTTTAGGCTATACAAAGCAACGTCACATATTTAAGCATTTTAAGTGAATATTTGCGAACGTAAAATACTTAAGAAGATAATCTTAAGATGGTCATCCAAACTGTCCTGTCGTTCAAAGATTTGCAGTTGCAGCAGTAAGTTTTTGGCAATATAAAGTAAATATCCAAACATATTCAATGCATACTCTCAAAGTCAACAAACATTAAACAGTAACATGACATATTCTAAGTCATCCAAACTATCCTTGAGATCAAAATACAAGACCGACTGTTGTATCAGTAGGTTTCTGGGCTATGCATAGCAACTATGTGTATTGAAACATATTCATTGAATACCTTGGAATAACAACAGACATTATGAGATAATCTTAAGATGTTCTAGGTTATCCGAACTATCCTGGAGTTCAAAATCTACAGCATGTAACTAAAGCTTTCTGGACTAAACAAGGTAACAACATGTATTAAATCAAATTAAGTGAATTTTCACAAGATCAACAGATACAGTGTGATATCTAGAGACGTCCTAGGTCATCAAAACTTCCCTTGAGTTCAGAAGTTAGGATCCTCAGGCATAACAGTAGCTCTTTGCCTATGAAAGGTGACGATTTGCATTCAACCACACTCTCACGCCGTGTATTTCAGCGATAACGTTAGCATTAAAATAATGGACAAAAATTTCCGAATTTTCATGGATTAAGCTTCACCCGCACTGACGAAACTATCCATGCAGCATCAATCAAAGTAATCCATCAGTCAGCAGACAAACTCTAAATGTCGAACTCTAACCGTGATGACAAAGACAGTGAAGCAACTCCGTTCAGAAGTGCGCGCGTTCAAAGAACGGCAACCCGCCGCTTCGAAAACGGACATCATGCGGGACTTTGTAAACGCCGGGTACGCCCGTTCCAGCATCTACAACATCTTGGCACTATCAGACTACAACCCCCGGCTGCGTCCCGTCGAGAATTTCTGGGCCAGTGAGTTTCCGGGATTTCAATTGGGCACTATTAAAAACTTCCTGCTATTAGCACAAGATAGTGTGTAAGGTAAGTTAAAAGCATAGTGACATATTTCAAGACTAACGTTTAGTATTCTTGCTGTTTTGTATCTCTCCTTCCTTCAATGTTTTTCCTCCTATCATTTAACTTGATGTATTTTGTAAATATTATCATTAATGCTTGATCTTTTTTTGTTTCAGTTTATTACACTGAGAATTTATTTTCGTAAATAGACAGCTACGCGTTTCATAAAAATGGATATCGTACATAGAACAAATGTCTCGTTTATTTTATGAAACATTCATATTGATTTTTATCTGGTGAAATGCTATCATTACAAGTTTTTTGTTCAATGCACGTGAAGCCCAGCCAATCACTGCTTCTCTTTTATCGTACGCATGCAAAATGGTGTTGCTGCTGGGATGAGCGGGAATAATTTATCCATCCCAAAATAAAAATTTAAGCGCTTTCGAGTGTTATAACTTCATGCTCATTAATCAAGTAACTTCTCACAAGTCAGCCTAGCCTACTGAGATCAAGCACAGATTCAGCTTTCCAAAAATTCAGGATCGAATCCCATTTCAGAAACAATATAAAAAACGCTGGAAAACTTGCGCGACAGTTGCGCGTGTTCCATTATTTACAATTGTATCTTCATAAAAAGTACAAATCAGTTTCGTTGCCGAAAACTACGAATGGATTTGTGAGTATTACCTTCGATTTCGTAATAAAAACTTAAATTAAGTTTCAGTGTATGTACCTCTAACTGATGATAAGTTCTAGTCAGGAGGGTTGTTCGAGAATGATGTAGAACACGTAGTCTTTTAGCTAGATTATAGAATAGCGCAAGTAAATTTAAGTTTTAGGTCTATAATTCACTAATCTAAAAGAAATTCATCATTACCTCAATTGTTACTATCAACTGTAGAAAAAGCGCACTAGATAACTATAGTTTTAAGTTTTTCTACTAGTTTTAATAGAGAAAGCTTCCTAAATCCTGATTCTTTGACTCCAATGTTTTCTTCCTTTATCTCGCGTTAGCTGATCGATGGACATTTGAATGAACCAAGAGCCGATTGCACTGACATGCCTGTCGCAAAGTGGTGTAACACCAAGGTTTTTATCTAGCAGGTGATGCGCACCGGCCGCGCTGTCGTAACAACTTCATATGGCCTGCCAAATCAAATACTTCTTTGGGAATTTGAATACCTCCTTTGTTCGGAAATGCTTGGCAACGGCGTTCTTTTGCATTACGGTATGAAAAGCCACATCACAATCAAGTGCTGGTCAAATAATTTGTAAACACAAAACACGGTCCTTTTCGATAGTTTTAGTTTCCTGGCAAGATCGCGCACCGATAGATTCGGAGTTTGCTGGCGTTCGTACAAAATGCGTTTGCGCACTGCCGCTTGATTCGATGCCATTTTACTGAATGTAACAAAAATGTAAACATATTGTGCCTTGAAATAAAGTGGACAGTATCAACTGTCATATAAATGAAACGGTTCAGCGATCCATGAAATAGTTCAAAATCTGCACTGGAAGTGTTCGAAATTTAACGTGAACAGGCTTTACACATCGAATAACTGATCATATTTTGCGCTTACAGCGCAAGTTGGAAAAAACACCTTCCCAAAGCTACGCTTTTTTTTAATTTCATGATATATTTATGTTTATGAATGTTACAATGGTGCACCATCATAGAAACAGGTTGAACATATCAATATCTACCAAAAAAAAGTCATCTACAATGCGATTCGATCGTACAATTTATGTTCATGAATGGTAAAAAACAACATTATTGCCTGAAAAAGATTGAGCATATGAATATCTACCGATAAAAATAAGAAAAAAGAATAATTTTAAAATAAAAAATATACAGATAAATTTTACAAAACCTTAGCATCAGAATAATGAAGACTTACAACTTTCATTTCGTCGCAACTTATCGTGTAATGGTGGACACTGGAGGTATAGAATGCGAAGCAAATAATTTTTGTTATCGCAGCGCCATCCCCGTGGCAAAAGTTTAAACTAATTTAAGATAAAATGCTAGTTCAAGCAAAGAAATTTCGTCAACTATTTTGGGCACTCACTTCGAAAACCCAAACGCTTCTCATCGATGGATCGGAAAACAGCTCGGAATCGCACATTCAACCGTATCTCATGTGACCGTTCAAGGACCGTAAGAAAACCAAGCGGAAACATGGTAGTGGCAAAAAACGTGGCACATCAAATCCGGAGAAGGAAAGGATGGTATTGAACCAATTTAAGCGTTATCCCAACATTCGATCAGGGATGTTGCGAAAAAGGCAAAAGTTTCAGTTTGCTTTGTGCAGAAAACAATGAAACGTTCTGGATTACATGTGTACAAGGTCCAGAAGGCACCAAACCGGAGCGATAAACAGAACTCGGTGGCCAAAACTCGTGCAAGAAAACTGTACAGGGAGTGGCTCACAAAACCGTTCTGCATTGTGATGGACGATGAGCCCTACATTAAAGCCGACACCAAACAAATGCCAGGACAAGAACACGACGTCGCCACCTCTAAGTTGGCCGTTCTGGAGAGTGTACGGAAGAAGAAACTGTCGAAATTCGCCAAAAAATTCCTTGTCAGGCAAGCGATCTGCGGATGTGGCAAAATGAGTCAGCCCTTCATCACCTCTGGGACCGTCAACGGACAAATCTACAAGGACGAATGCCTCCAAAAACGACTTCTGCCCTTCTTGAGATCTCACGATGGCCCGACACTGTTTTGGCCGCATTTGGCATCTTGCCACTATGCCCGGCCCGTCTTAGACTGGTACAAAGATAATAATGTAGTTTTTGTACCAAAAGACGTCAACCCTCCAAACACTCTGGAACTTCGCCCAATTGAAAAATTTAGGGGCAATAATGAAGGAAAAGCTCTTTAAAACTCTAAAACTGATAGAAAATGAACTTGAACTAAATAAAGTGTGGTAAGTAAGCAAGTCGGTCCTATCATTGCCCAAAATTTGATGCAAGGGGTCAAGGCAAAGGTGCAGGCATTTGGGTTGGGAGAAGAGGTTCAATAAACCAATGATGTCAAAACTTAACCATTTAGTAGTTCTTTATTTCCAGAAAGTTTGAGAGGAATCGGACTCAAGGAAAATGTTTGGTGACCTATTTTGTGTGTCCAAATTTCATCGAATACAGTCTTTAGTTCCCAATCCTGGCCATGCACGATGCAGATTATGTCGCTCGTTTCTCAACATCATCGCTATATCTATATTGAAATGTGTAAAGCTTACATACTTACACATTTTTGGAAAAAGTCAGTAATAGTTCATTCAATAATCCGTGGAGCTTGCTCCATGCCATTTAATAAATTAACACATGTGTTCTGCAAGTGTTGTAAGCTCCGAACGGCACCCACCAAGAACGAAGCGAAACATTAATCATCACTACTAACCAACTCCCGTGCACCAGCTGATCCGCCAGATAAGTGCATATTCGAGTGACAACTTGTCGGATCCATTGATTAATGGACGCTGATAACATATAATTCCACTATCACGTTTTTTTATTCTATTAGAACAAAGCTTTATCTTTTCCCTTTCCGAAAGCTTATCCACATTGCCAACAGGATTACATCTTTAGGGGTACCAATTGGACGAATCCTTTGGCCAGATTAAATCTATCCTTTTTGATTTATGAGCATTTCCCCCCTCCTTTACAGCCGCGTGTCCTTTTTGCATCTCAGCAGTTTCGTATCACACTGCTCATAATTGATTGCTTGCCACGTTTCATTTTCCACCCAAGAACAGTAGAACTATGCTGCTATTGTAATCAGAGTAGAACTTTGGTGTGAAAGAACTATACAACTGGCCCTTGTCAGGATATGGGGTCGCTTTATCCCCTGATGTATTTTATTTTTATTCAAAGGGTAATTTACTATGGTCCCATCAGTCTTTTTGACCTTCACAGAAAAAAAACCCATCATATTAGAAACAGGCTGAGTTCAAGGATAATGGACTATCGCACGAACGGGTTTAGTTTGTAGATGTTCGAGAGAACTTTTGCGGAATAACTTTGAGCCATCCCAACTTTCTGAATTATGGAACTCAGTTTGTAATAAAACTGATCACTCACGCGACATACTTTCAGTTGAATTCTTGACAAAATATTCTTGTTTTTAATATTGGAAAAATATAACCTTTCTGCATTGCGAACTTTCCTGACCTCGTCATCCGAACTTCTGTACACATCTTCAACTTGTAAACGTCCGTTTCGGTCAGCTTTACATTTCATCCCATCATCCATATTTTATCAGGATCAGTTGATGTTTGATGACAACTGAAAGCCAGCGTTAATAAAAAAGCCACAAGGCAGCTGCGGCTCCTCCTTTATGACCGCTTTGGTCTCGTAAAAGGAAAGCCGCCGGTCGGTTTGTGCTAAGCAAGGATGTGTGAAAGGAAATCAAAACCATTTTAAACGAAATCCTGCAGGGTCGGCCAAACTAACTGATGTAGATTTTGATTTTGTTATACGACCAACCCGATCAATCTTGTGCAAATCAAGCGGTAGCTATAAGGTCTGAAAACGCCTTTCCAACTACAGTCATGTGGTTTAATGCCTTTTTTTTTAAATATATTTTCACCTCACTTATTTCGACCAACCCTGTCAGAGCGGCATCAGCTGTTTGGTCAGGGAGGTCGGTTTTCTGATGAGATCGAATGGAAATTGGTTATGAATGAAGAGGAAATGGAAACAAGTAATAGCAAATTGACTGTTGCCTTTCCGAGAGCAAACGGAAGGAGAGGGCGAACGTTTAAAATAGCAGGAAGAAAGGGAAACCGCACCCACGGCTGGTGAGATAATTCCTGATTAAATTCCGAGGCCCGGAAGCCGTGGGATACCGGAAAATCGAGATTTTTATAAGCAACCAACGACCCGCTTGCATCACGAGTAATAACTTTGGCAAAAAAAAAATCCGGTTTCTGAAGAGTTTTGGGTGAAAAGTTTACCTATTTCGAGAGATGTTGATAACATACACAGAAAAAAATAATTAATTTTAACAAGAGCGCCAAATTTCCCCTCGTGTAGAATTACCAAAAGGAGCGCCTTGCCAAAGGAGCGTAAACAACGATATTGTTTGCAATCTTTCATACAACAGGCGTAATTTGGCTTAAATTTACATGAAATATCCCATTATTTTCTGCCAAATCTAGCATTCCCTTTATGTGCATTAGATAACGCAGAAAATTCAGTGTTTCTTTTTATCTGTGTACCCTTTGAGTGAAATGTTCGACATAAGCTACATGGAGGTTCCTGGTGGTTTAAGATTTCTGGGTGCGCGTTTGCGTTTACTACAGATGACGTTTGGAAACTCAATAAATGCAAAGAGAAGGCTACCTAATCCGATTGTACAACAGATCTACGGAGGATAACTAGCAACTGAGTTTGAAAGCGTATCCGTCTGGCATGGAGTTTTCTTGCTCTTCGTTCATGTTATCATGCTTACACAGAAAAAAATAATTAATTTTAACAAGCGCGTAAAATTTTCCCTCGTGTAATTCCAGGCCAAAGGAGCATAAACAACGATATTGTTTGCAATCTTTCATACAACAGGCTCGATTCAGGCGTTATCTGGCTTAAATTTACATGAAATATCCCATTATGTTCTGCCAAATCTAGCATTCCCTTTATATGCATTAGATAACGCAGGAAATTCAGTGTTTCTTTTTATCTGTGTAGTAAATGAAACATTCATGTATTTATTTATTTTTGTGTATGTTTATTTCTAACTCTTAATACCAGAGGTGCATTCATGTCCAATTTTGATGGATGTTTTGCCGGTGTGGCTTCTTCTGTACACATAAGTTGTCTCCATTGTAATCACCAGCCTCGCTGTCTGCGAGATTCCGCTAGCCGCCTTCTATATGATCGATCCACCTTGTACCCGCCGGTTCGTTTTCGAGAACCATTTTAACAGAGCTGACGTCCGACATTCTTACGATATGCCCAGCCCACCGTAGTCAACCGATTTTATCGATGTGCACGATGGGAGATTCTCCCAGCAACTGATGCAATTCGTGGTTCATTCGCCTCCTTCACGTTCCGTCTTCCATCTGCACTCCACCGTTGATTGCACGCAGCACCTTCCGTTCAAAGATATCACGGGTGCGTTGGTCCTCCACTAGCAATGACCGTGTTTCGCGGTCTAATTAATGTCTTGTACATGGTCAACTGTGTGGTTTGGCGAACTTTGTTTGATCTTGGCGTCATTCGGAGTCCAAAGCAGGCACGATTGCCAGCCATAATGCGCCTTTGTATCTCTCTGCTCTGTCGTTATCGGCGGTCACCAACGATCCCAGGTACACGAACTCGTCTACTACCTCGATTTCATCATCGTCGATCTGAACTTGTGGTAGGAGGAAAACATTGTATTCTCGTGAGTTTTTTCTCATCATGTATTTTTTTTTTCAATGCATTAATCACAAGCCAGCTTCAGCCTTAAGTCTGACGTACGTTTCCGCCATCGTCTTAAAGTTACGTGCTACGATATCAACGTCGTCTGCGTAGCCAAATAGTTGGGCAGGCGTCCTGCCACTCGTGTCTATCCCAGGTCTTTGAATCACACCCTCTCAAATGCAATGTTAAACAGCAAACACGACAATCCATCACCTTACCATAACCAAGCATGGGAAAAATCGGTTCACTTAGCGCTAATTTTCACTCACACGCAGAAACATTCAGAAGTGAGCGTTAGCTCGTTTAAATTATTCCGATTCTGCTCATTAGTATTCTGCTTTCATTCTATTCGTAGAAAACAGAATTTAAAATCGGTGGTTCTCATGTGAGTGAATGAGTTTTCCCATGCTTGACCATAACCCTCTCAGAGATTCGAAGAGATTTGAGAGTGTCCCTGATACTCGGACGACACACATCACTCGATCCATCGTTGCTTTGACCCACCGCGTCAGTTTTTCCGGAAACCTATATTCATGCATAATCTGCCAGAGCTGGTCTCGTTCGATTGTATCATAAGCTGATTTGAAATCGATGAAAAGATGGTGTGTGGCCCATTATATTTGCGACATTTCTGCAGCACTTGCCGAATCACGAAAATCTTGTCCGTAGTAGCGCGGGCACCCATGAATCCCGTTTGGTATTGCCCCAAGAACTGCTTTGCAATTGATGATAGGCGGTGGCATACAATTTGGGAAAGCAACTTGTAGGCGGCACACAGTAGCGTGATTGCACGATAGTTGCAACAATCCAGCTTGTCACACTTTTTATAGATGAGTCCTCCGGTATACATTCCTCCTCAAAATCTTGGTGATTACCCAGTGCCTCACCACTGTATTTTAATAGCTCGTTTGGTAGTTCGTCAACTCCCGCAGCTTTATTGTTTTTCAGCCGACCCATGTCCTTCTAAACTTCCTGAAGGGTTTGGGTCAGGATCCTGTCATCATCTGCGCGTGTTCACTGAAATATTTCCTTTCAGGTGCTCATCAAAATACTGCTTCCATCTTTCAATCACCTCAAACTCTCCTGTGAGAACGTAGCCTTCCAGGTCCCTGCACATATCGGCGCGAGCTGTTCAACTTTTCGTAGAATTTGCGTGTGTTGTTAGCGCGGTCCATTGCTTCGCGGTCTGGATCTTCCCTCTGGCGCTTTTCCTTCGAAGAATAGATTTTTGCCTGTTCCTTGCCTGTCTATACCGTTCCATATTCGTTCTCGTACAGTGTTGCAGCATTCTCTTCCTCTACTTACTGCTTGCATTCGCCATCAAACCAGTCATTTTTTCGATTCGGTGCAGAAGTACCTAGTGACACTATTGCAAGCGACACTACCAATGGCAGTTCGAATATCTCTCCAGCCAGAGAGTTGCTGCACCAAACTACTCTTCCGTTGGTAGGGCTGCTTCTAACTGCTGCGCGTATTCCTGGGCAACTCCGGTTTCCCGTAGTAGCTCAATGTTAGGTCGTGGCGCCCGAATTAAACGCGTGTTGTACACCGTCGAGAGTTTTGAGCGCATACATACTGCGACTACTGCGAAGTAGTGGTTCGAGTCTACATTCGCGCTGCGGTAAGTGCGAACTTTGATGATATCGGAGAAGAATTCCCCGTTGATTAAAACAGGTTCGATTTGATTCTCTGTTCGTTGATCAGGTTATCTCCAAGTGACTTTGTGGATATCTTTACGGGGGAAGAAGGTACTTCGGACTACTGAACCACGGGAGGCCGTAAAGTTCACGCATCATTGGCCGTTACCTATCGATACTGTATGCAGGTTGTTAGGTCCTATTACCGGTCTGTACATTGCCTCCTGACCTACCTGAGGGTTTATGTCACCAATGATGACTTTTACGTCCCGCTGCAGGCAGCCATTATACACTTGCTCCCGCTGCGCGTAGGACGTTTTTATTTCGTCATTGGGTCTCTCTTCGTGTGGGCAGTGTACGTTGATGATGCTGTAGTTGAAGAATCGACCCTTGATCCTCAGCTTGCATTGTGATATGTAGTGAATCACTCGGTGGTTGGAACAGTAATACGTTTATTTAATGTTTCTTTCTTAAAGCTAAACGGGTGCCGATCGCGTAGCACACGCTGCGTCAGCATAAGCATTTATCGTCCGTTGAACGATGTTGGATGTTTATACCGATAATGCTTACCAAGCATAAGCAATCCATATCGCATATCGCACTCGGTTGATCGTGCATATATGTTGAGTAAGACTGTGGCTAGGTCGGTATGCACCACAGCATATTCTCGCATTGATCGGAAACCATCCAATCGAAGAGCGAAGCTGTGCCATAAACCGTGTCCAAAATCGGTGGAACGTAAATCCTGTGTCGTCCTGGATCTCGTACACACCGACGTTTGTGGACCGATTGCAAATGCATCAGTGTCCGGTTATCGTTATTTCATGACCATAATTGATTAAGATAGTCGGTTCTGTGTGTTATGTTTGCTGCGGAAAAAAGAAAAGGTGCCAAAGAAGCTGCGTTTAGAAAAACACAGTTTGGTCGAAATCCGAAAGCCAACCGATCGGACCAGGGTGGTGAGTACACTGGGAACGAACTTAAGGAGTTCAACAGGAAAGACGAAATCAAGGCACAGTTCACCGCAAGTTACTCTGGCCAGCAGAATGGCGTGGTCGAATGGAAAAATAGGTACTTGATAAAGATGAGTCGCTGCATGTTGTAGGATGCGAAGCTTCCGGAGTTCTACTGGGCTGAAGCCGCTATTTGTTTACAGAACAAGTAACCATCGAATCCCTCACGGATTACAATAAGGAAATATAGAGATCAAAGAGGATACATTGGAGGCATACATGTGAAAACATTGAAAATACTCCAGCAACTGCCAGGTTGCAGAAAATCCTCGCTAAAGATCATTCCAATGGGGTTGGGACTTTGAAAAAAGAGAATGGCTCTTTTACTAATTCTGTTACTGAAACACTAGAGATGATGATGGAAACACATTTTCCTTGTTCTATTATTAGCTCAAACGAAAATCAAGGTACATGCGCATCAATAATTGGCATCAAAGAAACCAGGACGGGTGTTCACGAAATAAATAACAAATCGACTGAGCTAGAAAGAACCAGGGATGATGCTAGTACTTTAGCCAACATCATATTCAGCAATAGCAAAGTGGATTGGGCGGTTGACTCCTTTGAACCCTTCAAGTCTCCTGGTAGGGATGGAATTTTTCCTGTACTACTACAGAAGGGAAAGGCGATTTTAACACCCATTCTCACAAAACTTTTTCAAGCTAGCCTAATATTGGACTACATTCCAACAGCGTGGCGACAATTGCGGGTAACTTTTATACCCAAGGCTAACAAATAGGATAAAAGCTCACCAAAATCCTTCAAGCCGATAAGCTTATCATTCATCCTGCTAAAAACAATGGAAAAAATAATCGATGAACACATCAAGTCATCAAATCTGGTTGAAACTCCTCTGTGCAAATATCAGTTTGCATATCAGGAGGGTAAATCATCAGTAACAGCACTACACACGGTTGATAAAAAACTAGAAAAATCTTTTGAAGCAAAAGGAATTTCACTAGCTGCTTTTCTTGATATCGAAGGTGCATTCGATAACACATCTCATGAGTCCATGATCACAGCTATGACGAAACGTGATTTTGACAAATGGATTGTTGATTGAATTACAGAGATGTTATCAAAAAGAGAAATATCAGCGAACCTCGGAAGCACATTCATCAGTGTTAGAGCAGTTAAAGGGTGCCCACAAGGAGGCGTGTTATCACCTCTATTGTGGTCTTTAATAGTTGATCTTCTCAAAAATCTGATAGCTCTAGGCTTCGAAATAGTTGGCTTCGCAGATGATATAGTTATAATAGTACGTGGAAAATATGACGATATCATCGCAAACAGAATGCAAATTGCTTTAAATTTTGTCTCATCGTGGTGTGATAGGGAAGGGCTGAACATAAACCCTTCCAAAACAACTATTGTGCCATTTTCACGAAGGAGAAAATACTCAATTGAAAATACAACATTGAAAGGTACCCTTTTGGAACTTTCAGATACTGTCAAATACCTTGGAGTAACCCTTGACAGCAAACTTAATTGGAATACACATCTAGAGCAGACTATAACCAGAACTACCAATGCTCTATGGATAAGTAAAAGAACATTTGGGAAGCAATGGGGACTAAAGTCGAACATGATTCATTGGATTTACTCGGCAATTGTGAGACCCCGGGTTACCTACGCTTTATTGATCTGGTGGCCAAAAACGAAAGAGAGAGTTGCTCAGAGAAAGTTAGAAAGACTTCAAAGACTAGCAACTTTTTCAATCACTGGTGCAATGAGAAGAACACCATCGAAAGCATTGGATGCTTTACTATACATACTACCATTGCATCAAGTCGTACAACTAAAAGCTGAAAAGAGCGCTATGAGAATGAAAAGATCTATTAACCTCGTTGGTGGTGATCTAATAGGATATCTAAGCATTCTAAAAACTATTAAACTAAACTCTTTAGTTACGAACAACGAAGATTGGATGAAAAAACATACAACTTCGACCGTGCATATCAAGTATTTGATCCTGATCGTGATTCGTGGGCATGCGGTGGTCCGAATCTTCGTCTAGGATCGATAGTTTTCTTTACAGATGGTTCATGAATGAACGATCAAGTTGGAGCAGGAGTAACTGTTCCAAGGATAGACATGTCAATTCCGATGGGTAGGTGGCCTACTGTATTCCAAGCTAAAATTCAAGCAATTCTGGAATGTTCTGCTATATGCTTGCGTAGAAACTATTGACATTCAAATATATGTATTATGTCAGACAGTCAAGCAGCTCTAAATGCTTTAAAGTCAGCAACATGCACATCTAAGCATGTTTGGGAATGTATTCAATCACTTCAAAAATTGTCTTGTCGTAATTAAGTCAATCTATGGATTCCTGGTCACTGCGGAATTAGTGGAAATGAACGAGCCGATACACTAGCAAGACTCGGATCGTCTCTTCAGTACGAAGGACCTGAGCCCTTTTGTAGTTATCTGCTTCTTCTCTTAGAATGGAGCTAAAAGCCTGGGAATCTTCGAAAGTGAATGAAAACTGGAACAACACTTTTTCAGCTAGGCAATCAAAGCGGTTCATTACTCCAAATATTTCTATGACTCGCAAAATACTTGATCGTTCTAAAAAAGATCTAAGTACATATACTGGTCTTTTAACAGGCCCTTGTCCGAGCCGCTATCACTTGAAGGTGATTGGAAAACTTTAAGATGATTCATGTCGCTTTTGTGGCATAGAAAAAGGAGACTCGGAACATTTATGATGCCACTGTCCGGCAATTTTCATTAAAAGAAATCAGTTCTTCGACAAAGGGCTAATAGAACCCCTTGATATTTGGAGAACAAATCCCGGTACAGTAGTGTAATTCATTCGAAGTGTAATGCCGTGCTGGGATAATGCTCTAATTCAAGCGTTGACGACCACTCCTAACAAAAGTGGTACGTCACCTGGACAGAGCTAAAAAAAAGGGGATATATCACAATAAGTCTAAAAAATGGTCGCAGTGATGAAAATACCCGACAAGGAATAAAAAAATAACCATCGAAGTCTGTCCTCATAACGCCATTCAAACTCTGGAGTGGTGCAATACCGGTCGCAGCATTCGCCAGTACTGCATAAGTTCTCGTTTTCAAGCAGAAACCGAAGAAGATGAATCCAACTTCGTAGAAACTGATGTTATGGATAACCGTTGGACGTTGGAAAAAGATAATCATCACCCGTGATGCCAATTTCGTTGAGAAGAAGCTAACTTCATTGGAAGTGTCTTAAAAGCACTAGTGAAACATTACCTGAAGCGGTGATCGAATTCCACATAGCAAGCAGACTGACCAATGCTGATGTTGAACCTGTTTGAAGTTGAAAAGGAAAAGTCGGACGAAAATTTCAGCAGCTTGTCTGATTAAACGGAGTGCGAAGTGGAAACGGATGTTAAAGATGTTACGTTGATCAAATGCAATGACGAACCAGCAAGTGATGTCAGGAAATGTGGTGAAACGAATCGTTATCGTGAAGGGTCGATGCGGCGACGAGCAAGGAACGTGAGACAGGAAGCTACATCGGAGCAATAAACGTGAGTACTGGATGGCAGCAATGGACGAAAAGTTTCGTTCGTTGATGGAAAACAACACTTGGGAGATAGTTGATCTGCCCAAAAACCGCAAGTCCGATGGATGCAAGTGGGTGTTCAAGAGGAAGGAAGATGCCACCGAAAACATTTTCTGGTACAAATACTGATTTCTATGAAGTCATCGCTCTTGTATCCTGTCACGTTTCGGACGCTACTGGCCATCCCTGCAGAACGAATCCTTTTAGTTAAGCACTTAGACGTTTGGACAATGTAACTGTAAGGAACATTGAATGAAGAAATTTTCTGATTAAGCACTTGCTCGTTTAGACAGCGTACCTGTACGGAACATTAGATGAAGAAATTTTCAAGAAGCAGCCTACAGGGTTCAAAACCAGTGATCCAGTGGCGTGCATATGTGCAACCTTAAGTTCAGTCTGTACGGCTTGAAGCTAGTGGCACAAGTGTGGAACAAAACTATCCATGACGCGTTCAAACAAGCAGGTGGTTAAACTAACTGGAGACATTTGACGAACTGGAGACAAGCAGCCCTTGACCTAGTTTTATGGAGAAATATCGTGACGCAAGTATGGTCCTAATAGGACGTTGGACCAGCTTAAGTAATGGTTCCATCAGTCGGTAGCAAATCCGTGCCACTACGTCCGAACACGTGATGGACAAAATTCGTCCATCCCCATCTACGTCTACAATTACATCTTGGTAGTGTGCAGCAGCGAAGCTGAGTTGCTGAAAATTGCAACGATGCTTCAAGTTGACGATGCTAGGTGACATCCAGATATTTCTTGGGATACAGGTACCTAGATCCACAAATGGTTACTATTTGAATCAAAAATCGTACATCACAAAACTTGCCAGCGAGTTTGGCCTCACGGAAGCGAGGTCAAACATTCCGATGGAGCCTGAATATCAGGAGAAGAATTCGGTAGATATACCAAGAACCGACCTTCGCCAAAGCCTAGTAGGAGGTTTGCTGTATATCGCGGTGAATTCACGGCCGGATATCTCCATGAGTGCCTCAATCCTGGGGTTCCGTCAGCAAGTCTACGACTAAGGATAAGATTGAAGCAAGAACCGGCACTACAGAGATAAATTCACCATCAACGGATTGGGGTAAAATGTCCCGGATAGATCTTTCTGCCTGCTGCACTTGCGTCGGAAGGATTACTGCACTTTCTGCGCTTCCAACCCGATTCGTCTCATTGTCTGTGTTCATACATGGGTCATCATCTTTCTTCCAATGTTGTTGGGAATTGAGACTATCGAAGGCGCTTGCTTTGAGATGTCTCCAATGCCCAAGTCTCTTCGTCGGAGTTCTCCATTTGGTTGATGTCGTTTGTTGTGGTGGTAGTTCTCTTCGCTGGCGGGTTTCGATAGCCAGTCTAAACTGGCTATTTCTGATTCAATACTATCGGTACTGGGGTATATTCAGTATTTATCACTTTGAACTCAACGTAACTCCTGGTCTAAATATATTATTTATGGTTTTTGACAGTTGTTCCCAGTTTTTCTGAAACCGGAAGCCACCATCTTGGATTCCAAAACGATGTTTGTCATTGACATCGCCCAGATCTCGAGATACAGCTTGTACAAGATATTCATGTGTACAATAGTGCCACGTAGTGAGCCTATTCTGGATTACTATCCACCAACCGGAAGGCCTTGGCCTACTAAACAACTTTGCTCAAAACAGTTACTTTTCATATGGCCAGGATCTCGAGATATTCTATGTTGGAACCAATAAATATATACATTTCTCATGTCAGCTAACGTTGCCTACGGAGCCAATCCCAAATTAATTAGTCCCACACGATGGTTTTTTCGCCATGGCACCATGCATCTATAAACTATAATCAAACGAATTTTCCAATTTCAAATTATATTAATTTCATCGGCTACGTGCGCCTGTGCGGGTAAATTGGTGTAGCCGCGCGCCACCACCAACTTTCAGACAGTGGTGCCATTTTGAAAAGTGTGAAATCATTCTACAAAATTGAGGAGCACTTCAAAAATTAATAACTTCCTTATTTTAAACTCAAAGTTGGCACGGTTTGTTTCAAATAGTTCATAAAAGTTTTTCACGTGTTTTCAAAATGCTTCCGATTTGAAAGTAGCTTTTTTGAATAAAAACTGTAAATACTGCTACTGCTTTTGCCAATCAGTTACAATCTCATATGAAACTTCAAGTCGATAGCTAAATAGCTAAACAATCTGATGAATGAAACTTTTCAGGGATGGTTTTGGGCAAATTTGTAATATTGATTATTTTTTAAATCGACGCAGTCTACTGCCCCATTAATAACTTTGCAATCAAAAAGAGGACTACGATGTTTGATACACAATTACATGGAGTTGAAAAAATCTGTGAAGGTGTGTACATTTGCTTTTAAAACACAGGAGTGAATATTTAAAGTAGCATTTATCCGGTAGATAATATGGGATAACTCTGCTCCCGAAACCCAGAATGAGTGGTGTTTCTTGTTCTAGGTTATTTTCACAAACAAAAAAACCGGCATGTTCACAGTACCGGTATCGTATGAATAACAATTCAACAAGCACACTTCCAGATTTCTAAACAATAAACTCCGAAATCTTTCACATGTCATATCAAATCGATCGCACCGAATTTCGACTCAAAAATAACGCCAGCTGTTCACTCGCGGTTATCGTTAAAATTCCTTCATCACAAATTTCCCTAACAACCGAGAAAAGCAATAATAAACACACCTGCGAAAGGATTGAAACAGTTGTTGGTTGTCTAAAATGCATCAGCTGGAGGCGTTTCTCATTTCTTTTGCGCGAAAGTACAAATCTCGAGAAATTAAGCAACCGCAAAAACAAAACACGTCAGTTGCAATGCACGGCCTACTCTTGGATCTCAAGTGGCTAGAAGGCCCAATGTTAAAACATAATTGAATTTCCATTTGTTTTATTACGCATTCCAAGGCGTTCCAATTGCGCTGTTGGTATCAAGGCAGAAGCAAGGTACCTTCCTAGAAAGAATTTTACCACTGAACGTGTTCTGGATACATGAGAATGCGATTTGCATTCGTACTGATATTAAACTTCTAACAAATTACTGAGTTCCGGAAAATTGAGCTCAGATTTTGAATATCGCCATTTTTTATTCTATTCCACTAGAATACTCTTATAGGTAATACTTAAATAATTGATGACATTTGTAAGTGTATCGAATTTTTCGTACCCCTGAAAATACTTTATCAATCGCAAAATTCCTGATCTTTCAATTAAGCATTGTTTGCCTGTAATAAATTGCTGTGGTTCTCAGTAATATATTTTCGTTTGTGTACTCTTTTGTTGAATTCGGCAGCATTTCTGCAATTGCTTTTGTCGCAAAGGAAAAGGCTATAAATTACGTCATTCTTCAAGGGAGTGTGAAAATTTGAAAACCTAGATTTAATACAGAGATAATTTGATGTCCGCACAACATACGTGATAATAGAGGAAAATGGACATTGTTGGCGGCGACGCAATCACGTGTTCCGTGTTTACATGGGGCTCGGTTGAATTCAAGTGTTTTTTTTTCATTTCTTAGAATTTGGGCGTGAATTCTTCGTGAGAAACGGTGATTGAAATGTAATTCGCTCTTGTAAAAAATCTAAAAATTTTGTATACTTAGTTTGTGCAATTCTTTCGAAGTGAAAAACCGTTTGTGATATTGATTGG
This sequence comes from Aedes japonicus, assembly GCA_034211315.2. Taxonomy (NCBI): domain Eukaryota; kingdom Metazoa; phylum Arthropoda; class Insecta; order Diptera; family Culicidae; genus Aedes; species Aedes japonicus. The sequence goes on from JASCZW010004435.1 coordinate 20,151, forward strand.
GCTATCTTCTGTATGTATTAATTAATATTGAATCAGGAAAAAATACAAATAACAGAAGCTATAGCATGGCAGTAGAGGAAATGCTTCGCCAATCCGAGCGTCTGTTCACTATGGAGGTGCGGCTCAAACAGCGTCTGACTGGCATCCAGCGGCTGAAGTGATCATCCCCGGAGGCTACACCAACGACGGCAGTCTTATCACGGGGATAGGAGACCTTAAGCGAACCATCTTCTGTCTCCGAATCTTTGAAATTGTTACAGAAACCAACTGAGCAAGATAACGAACTGATTTTACAGGAACGCCTTTAAGCGCAAAACAAAGGACACGAATACGAACACTTTAAAGGCTACGCTCATCAAGAAGGATGCACTAATTAGTCACTAAATAATAGTCATAGGCATAGGAAGATACACACGTTGTCGAGGACAACGGGAATAAGCACAAGGAACGCTTTTACAGTCTACTGAATGCCGTCGTGGATAAAGTTCTAAATGGTGATATCAATATCTACACAGGCAACTTCAATACGAAGATCGGCTTCGACCATGATCTCGATCTAGACCATCATCATCATGGTCTCGAAGAAATGAGCAATAATGGTAAGTTGTTTGCAGAATTTTGTGACAACAACAAAATTGTGATAGGGGCTTGATCTTTCGCCATCGCCCAGTGCGCAAGGTGCCTCGTGATGGACATACAGAAAATCAAATCGACAACCCAATAAATCTTCAGGAGGAAGTAGATCCATTCGCCAAAGTTGGCCTAGCCAGATCCTCACTTAGCGGCAAGGCGGTGCGACGGCATCCGAAGCAGGAATTTTCGCCATAATCGGTAAGGCCCAAAGATTTTGTGGTCTCAGAGCAGCTTAATCCTAGAATCGGCTTCACGTCGATTCGTAACAACATCAGCAAGGACTTAAAACAAAGCTTATTGAAGCTTCGTATGACCGTGCAGGTTGCAGGCCGCGAAAGGAATGAGCTGGATACCAAGCTTCTAGCCGAGCAAAGGGCCAGAAAAATTGTCAGGCTTGGTGCAGAGGAAGGAAGGATCCACCCAAGCTACCGCGAGAACAGGGAGGTCCAAGTGGGCGAGGCAATCATTGGATCGGATCGAATGGTGGTGAAGGGCCCCATCAAAGCGAGAAGAGAGTGATCCCGGCGCCAAAAGCAGTCTCAGGCGACAAGGGCGGCCCAAGTGCCAAGGCCAGCTCTAGTATGGAAAATTGGAATACCAAGTTAGGTACTAATGATGACCCAGCGAGAGGAAGAGGAAATACCTGGAGTAAGGTCCGAAAAAAGGAACATAGGCCCAAAAAGAAAACAATAAACGAAAATTGTCACGGAATAGAGAGCGCGGTGAGGTCTGTAGTGTTCGCGTTGCAGTTTCGATTATTTTAGAGATTGTCGTGTATAATATCGTATAATTGTGAATAAACATGCAGGAAGTGGTCGCAGATGGTTGTAGTTTTCTCCGTCTATCAAAGTCCCCTGGAAGTTATCGTTATCACAGAGCGCAGCCACCCTCCGAAGTCTATACAACTGATGGACCAGATGGATCTTTCTTTGATCGGTCATGAGGGATGGCGATAGAGAAGGCCATTATGAACAGCAAGCACAATGAATGCGAATGGCCTGGATCACTAGCCGTATGCTGAGGACAGTGACCCCATGACCCATTAGACTCGCACAGCCAACTCGACGCGATTTCAATGATTAGTAAACCATCAAGTTGAACGGTCGATGATTCTCGATCCTAGTGGAAAACCCTTTGAAAAGCAAAAGCAAAATACAATGTGCACTATCATCACTATCAGCAAAAAGCACTTAAACAGTGAACAGCAAGTATCTTGCCCGTAACTACTATGTAAGACAAAAATCCTACGCGAACTACTTGTCCGTTAGAACCTCGCTGTATTATACAGAGTTCCTGGAATCCCCGATAGACGTATCGGAAGCCAGTGCCGCTCCTAAGGCATCACACAATAAATAAGTCTGAGTCCCTCAACATATTCGGTGGCCCTGAACGGTAGTAAAGAGAAGACATCGCCATCCCTACCCCATCAACATCCGGTAGAGCGAACGCACATCGTCGGAACTGGAAACTTGAAACAGTAGTACAACCAGCCGGCGAGAGGAGCAGTCTACGTAGATACGTGGTGGTCAAGCTGCAAAGGGCCCCGAAGAACAACAAAAAGGTCAGATAGACATTGAGAAAGAGGGAAAGAGACTAGAAGTTAAAGTCGGGAAGTTTCAGAAGTGCTCCCAATTGAAGTGGCTAATACGTACAGGTCCTCATTGTGAAGACTGAAGAGTTTAAATACTCCGAGGTCCACAAAACGATGCCCGGTAACACAAAACTCGGGGATCTGGGTACCGACGTGCGGAATATTCGCCGTATCTGAACAGGTGAGATTGAAGGTTGAAAAACTAGCTTACAAAAAGTTTACTGAACAAGCTTTACGATAAGAAGAGAGTTCAGTGTAAGAACCTGGACGCGATCACGAAGGCTAGTGAAATCCCCACAGCCTTCAAAGCTCATTGCGGGGTCAAGGTTGTCACAGCAGCCATACGGCTTCAAAGGGGTCCACTCGGGCCCTAAAAGATGCTAAGCTTAAAGTGGGATTGTTCGTTTGCCCATTTAGTTTGCACCAGCATCCGATGACATGTTTCAGGTGCATCAACACATGTCGTGGGAGTGCAGGCAGAAGTCAGCTTTGTAAACGGTGTTATGAAAAAAGCCACAAGGCTCATGACTGCAAGGAGTCACCCGAATGAATAACGAGCTTTGGAAAACCAAACGTTTATGGCCAGCTCCAGATGTTTTTCGAAACTGTCACAGTCGTGCATGCCGACTCTCATCGGCATTTCGTCTCAAATTCATTTGATTACGGTTTTTAATTGGTTCATATTAGACGCCCTGTGGTCATTTACCTTCGCCAGCATGTATGACCTTACGAAATCATCCAAGGGATTTAGATCTGGTGAACTGGGAGGCCATTCATTCTTGTCCAAAACGTCGGTCAAATTTTCTCGGCCCAGCCCTGAACGAGATTTGCAGTATGCGATGGCGCTCCGTCCTGCTGAAACACATAGTGATCATCTCCAAACACCTCTTGTGCATATGGCTTGACAACTTTCTCCAAAACTTCCGTTTTATAATATACGGCATTCATTTTAACGCCTTTTTCGATGAAAACCAGTGGTAATTTGCCTCGCTTGCAAATTCCTCCCCAAACCATCACTGAGGCAGCACTTTGGAACCGTGGAATATTCCTATCACTCTCTGGAACAGTTCTCGAAGAGAGAGCCCACTATCTGTCGTTCTGGACATTGTGGGATTGTTGCAAGACGAAGAACTTTTCGTCGGAAAAGATAAATTCTTCCCCACCGTGCCGCGACATAAGCAGACTTGCTCTTTCGAGTCGTTTCTGATTGGATGGTTCCGAAACTCCATAAACCTTACGTTTCTTGAAAGCTTGGAATCCGAGGTCATTTTGCAGTATATTAGGCATTGACGATCTCGAAACATTCAGATCTGCGGCCATTTTACGCTGTGATTTTCGTCTAATCCGTTCCCTGACCACTTTAACAACTTGTGCAGTCCACACCGTACGAGTAGCACCGGATCTCTTCCGGTCATCCAACGAGCAGGTGTCACGGTAGCTTCGGGTGGTTCGGTACACAAAATTCCGCTTTACTCCGAGGTTTTTCAAATTTCTGAAAATAGGCCCAATGCAATCAATGTACTTTTTCCTTGCATTGGTGTCGTGCAACTACTCAACAAGCTTTGTTTTCCTGGTTTCTTCGCCAGTTGAACGTAAGTTGAGAATGTTTGAGGATAAGAAGAGAAACAGAGATTTTTAGGTTTAAACTTAAGTATGGTTTTTGAATGAAAAAAGTCGGATTCTGACCACCGACCGATCAGGTCGGCTGGTTGATACTATCAATCGTTAAGATTTATTCAAGAAGAAATGATGACATCCATCTGGGAGTAGGAAAAATGAACCAGTGCCAGACCCCCCGGAAAAATTCCACAATAATGGATAAGGTTATCAATAAAATCTGGATTATCGATTTGAAATAAATAGAGTTTTACTTTGTATGAGAATATATTGGACACGGTGTATCGCCTCAAGCTAAAATAGTTTATGAGCTATAATTTAAAAAAATCGATCGTTGCTTATTAGGCTGAGTTTGGGGACGCATACCCTATAATGAAATTTTCTCAAAAATTTGAATATCAACAATTTTAATTGGGAAACTAGGAGAATTTAAAATTAACACTTCATTTGATCACTTTTAAAAAAATAAGATATAAAACATTGAAACACTTTTTAAATTTTCGCTAGTAAACGCGAGTAAATTCCTTTGAAACCTACTACGAGCTCAAAGATTCTACTAATACGCTCAAAAAAGATATTTTTTTAAAAATAGTGTTTAAAAAAAGTAAAAGTGAAACAATTTTAAAAAAAAATTCCAACAACATTTTCCACAGTGAAGCATTTTTTTTTTTGAAAAGCTGGAAAACCCATTTTCTGAGTCATGAAAATTTTTGAAAAAGATATTTCCTTGTTTATTAATTTATAAGCTCCGGAAAAAACCAACGAATCTATACATTAATAAACTCTCGACCTCGCAGCTATCTTGAACAAAATTAATAAAACACATACTTAAAGTGTAATCGATAAAAATGGCACACACATATGTACTCATCAAAATTAAACTGATTATCGGATTTTCTTGAAATTTTCAGGGAATGAAGAACTACTAATGAGTTTTGATTTACAACATTTGTTTTATTCAATTTCGTCTCCCATCCCGAATGCCCGCACCTTCCTGTTCACTCCACCCATCAAATTTTGTACAACCGATTTTCCCAGTGTTTTTGTTGTTTTTACCCAAATTTTCTTCAATTCTAGCTCTGTTTTTATAGTTTTGGGATGTTTGCGAAGTTCCGTTTTCATAATTGCCCAGAATTTTTCAATTGGACGGTGAATTTGGTGGGCTCATATCCTTTGGCACAAAATTGACTCCGTTAGCTCGGTACCAATACGTTTCGAGCGTAGTGGCAGGATGCTAGATCAGGCCAAAACAGAGTTGATCCTTTGTGCTTCTTAATGAATGGCAAGAGACGCTTCTTAAGGCACTCTTCCGTGTAAATCGCACCGTTTATTGTTCCGGAAGTGATGAAGGGAGCACTTATTTCACCACATCCGCAAATCGCCTGCCAGATTAGAAACTTCTTTGCAAATTTCGATAGTTTCTTCTTTCGAACATCCTCCGGAACATCGAACTTCGACTTGGCAACGAAATATTCTTGCCCAGGAAGTTGACGGAAGTCGGCCTTGACGTATGTTTCGTCATCCATCACGATGCAACCGGATTTGGTGAGCAGCTCCATGTAAAGTTTCCGGGCACGGGTTTTCGCAGTGATGTTTTGTTTTTCATTCCGGTTTGGGGTTTTTTGCACTTTGAAAACATGTAACCCAGCACGCTTCATGGTTTTCTGCACAAAACCGACTGACACCTTAGACTTTTTAGCGACATCTCGAATTGACATGTTTGGACGGTTCTTGAATTGTTGTACGACTTTCCTGGCCATTTTACTGTCCATTGGACCACTTTTACGACCACTCTCTTCCTTTCTTTGGACACTCAGACGCTCCTTGAAGGTTCTTATTACACGAGACACAGTTGTATTTGCAATTCCAAGCCTTTTAGCAATCCACCGGTGGGACGCCCCTGGATTTTGATTGTGAGTGCACAAAATTTTCTCACGGACAATTTCTTGTTTCGACGACATGACTGGAACTACTGAATGTATAACTATGAAACTTGGCAGGTGTAAATAATACACTATGGATAAGATCTACTCAAATTTCTAGGTTTTTTACTCATACGATTCAAAAGTTACAGAAGATTTTCTGTGTGCCATTTTTATCGAATACACCCTTTACCAATAAAACATACGTTAGGTACTTATAAGCTAATTGGAAGACGATACGTTTTGGATTTTTAAATTATTTTTGTATGAAGACGACCCCATAGTTTTTCGAGCATTACTCAAAAAAAAACCATCGCCAAAATCTCACCAATGTAAGCCTATGAATAAATAAACAAGATAATATGTTTTTCAAACAATTTCATGACTCAGAAAATGTTTTTCCGGCTTTGCCAAGCAGTTTTCCTTCACTGTAGAGAATTTTGTAAAGATATTTTTTAAATTCTATTTCTCAAAAAAATTCAGAAAATTTTGCTATCATTTGGATAAAAAAATTGTTCTACGATGAATCGTTCTTGAGTTATGAATTTTTGAAGTTAGAGATGATCGGGAAAATCGAAAAACTTCAATTGGCGTTTGAAAAGAAAACTGGCAACCCCGAATTTTTTAATATTGCTTTTTGTTCATATATCCATGAATCCTACACGTGGACAAAGTTTCGTAACAATCTGAGACCATTCGGCTCAAACCTGTACGATAATAAATAAATATCCCCTTGACTATCATGGAGCGGGTGGTCATATGCGAGCTTTACAAAGGGTCAACTCTTTGTCACATGGAGTGGAAACGATCTCGATGTTTATATTCTTTCGAACACAACATTGCAGTGTCAGTTTCCACACCATATCCAAGCAAGTTCTCGTATCATTGCACATCAGAACCGGGCACAGACCAAAGACCACAAACAACAACTGTTCACCCACTGGGGTTTCTTCCTGGTAGGTCAACACGATAGATTGATTCTTTTGTTCTCAGCCAGTGAAACGAAAACCAGATCGACTGTTGCTGACAGTTGTTCTACGGCAGTGTGGCAGTGCAATCGGACGTGGCGACCACCAGATGAGGCCGGTCCATTTATTTATCCTGGGATTCCGCCACAGGCTATTGCAGACGTGTGGCGCAGATCGCCTCGATGCAATAATGCTAAAATATGGAGAAATTAAACAAAACAATTCCCTTTTGTGGCGGCGCCGTGGTACCAACTTGATGATAGTCCGCACTGGAGATCTCTGGAGATGAAGTGTGTTAATAATTTTCCCGACGAGAAGATGGACGGTGCAATATGGTAAACAACACATGTTTGTTACCTAGTCGCTACCGTACATCAATCTGCTTAGGGGGTGCGCTGCTGTTAGCTAGCTATGTGTGAGCTCATTCGCCCGATTTAGGATACGGAACACTCGGGCTCGTTGTTGATGCTGCCATATCGGAAATTTGCAATTACCATGCGGTGTAGGATCAGTGCTACTGAATCATAATATTTGCTGATGGTCTTAACTTGTTTATGGTTTTCCGAACAAATAAACTCGCCAGGAATGCATGATGAGTGCAAATTATGGATCCCAAATCACATTAGATTCGGGGAAAATTTGAGCGGATATTTCACATATTGGCTTGAATTTCTGGTATATCTTTGTAGTCCTTCACTAATAAATTTATTGGTTTCTGGTCATTTCTCGGAGAAGACTACAATGTCTGAAAATTTCTGTTTACTCGTCGAACAATTGCGCTGTATCAGAAACGAATTTATCATTTCACAACAAAACACTAGTTACTGATAAAAGTTGATACATTGAATCAATCCTATCAGCAAATGCCTAATAGATATCAACCCGTCAGGTGTAAAATGTCGGATTGCGATAAATCAAGAGCAATCTTCCCACTCGTACTACTTCTAGGGTTCAAAGTTCGGTTGGTTGCTTTTTTTTTGGGTCACATGCAGGCATTCATATCAGACGCATAAAACGGCCACATGTTGCTCCCAATCGGTCGCTAATTATGGAACTAATTGGGCGTGCGTGTCTGGTATGTGATAAGTCAGAACGCAAACAAACTGTCGAAAAAATTGCGACGAAAGTTTATCGCATTTGTTCCACGCTGACAAACAATGCAGTATGCCTGCCAAGCGTTGATTTAATTAAATGTAGTGGAAAATGGACTCATTGATTTCACATTCCGGGCAGAAGCTGGCGAGCTAATATGAGCAAGGCGAATCGTAGGATTTATGCAACAGACAGCTTTATTATTTCGGCTCCTTCCTATTCGGAAAGTAAGATGATATCGATGACTAGGGCAGGTCCTTTATGCAGAAATTGATGTGTGAGAGTTGCGACCGGATTTCCGGATGGCTGTCATGGCAGCCTTTGTCAAATTGTGGGATGAACCATACATTGTCTTCCACACGTTCGATAAAAATACCTGGCTTTCCTGTCACTTGCTTCATTTTTTCATGTGAGATCTTGGTCATGAAACACGTTCGAACTATAGGGAGATACACACGCGGCCTTCATGCGTCATAAAGAGCCTGAGCGAACCCCACAACTACTCTACATTGCTGACTTTCATCCATCCAACTAGACACAGTGGGTTCAAACGGATATTCCTGAACGAAAAACAAAAATTAAATGCATGCAGTGGTACCTTTGCGTCAAATATCAGCGAAATTGGCGAAGAAGTCACCCACATATTAGGTGTCTGAATTTTGGATTGGGATATGCACCCACGTTCCTTTCGTCATAGGTTTTATTTGGGCGTCGAAAAAAATTGCTTCGGAATTTTCAATGAATGCGTATGAGATGAACTCATGCATAAAATTCATGCCTTCGGTAGAATGTGTCTCTGCTTTATTTCGTTTCTTTTCGCTTTGGACCACCGTGCCACCGATGGCAAGGGAACGAACGTGATATCAATCCGGACTGGATTCAAATACAATCTCACTTTTGGATCAAACCAACAACGATACACTGGGAAAGGGCATTGTTTGGATTGGTTTTGTTGGTTTCGTGGGTTATACACGTTAACAATCCAATATCGAGCATATTTGCGGTTGTAGCGAAAACTTTATCTTTTGCCCGTTATCAGCATCTGCTTGTCATTGTGAAACGATTCGGGGGACCCATGGATGAAACACGTGTAGCACATCGCAAACATGGCGATAATTGTGAAATGAATGGGAAAAGTTTTCCGCAGGCTTGAGGCACAATTTTGGTCAAACATAAGTACATTAGTGAACTGTACCATGATTGCATGTAAAGTTGTACAAGAAAAAGTATTTCGGAAGTATAATAAAGTTTACCTACGCAGATTGGAAACAATGCTTCCACTGAACGCATTGCTAGCAAAATATAAAACAACAGTTAAAAATGGCTTACACCGTGTCCAAAATATTCTCATACACTTTTTCCTTGCATTGTTGTCGTGCAACTACTCAACATGCTTCACGTATGTGTTGGTGTAGTTTTGCACTATGTTTATACGAACGCTTTTAGGTTATGTCCAATTGTTTTCATTCGGTGTTTATCTTTTACCAGTGATGAAGGAGTTTCTTGCTGTGGTGATAAAAAAGTTTTTGAAAGGTGAGCGCCCGGGGGCTATTTTCAGAAATTTGAAAAACCTCGGAGTAAACCGGGATTTGTGTACCGAAGCACCCGAAGCTACCGTGACACCTGCTCGTTGGATGACCGGAAGAGATCCGGTCGTACTCGTACGGCACGGACTGCACGAGTTGTTAAAGTGGCCAGGGAACGGATTAGACGAAAATCACAGCGCCCTGTACGTAAAATGGTCGCAGATCTGAATGTTTTGAGAGATCGTCAATGCACAATATACTGCAAAATGACCTCGGATTCCAAGCTTTCAAGAAACGTAAGGTTCACGGAGTTATTCGTCATGCAACATCTCGTTCAGGGCTGGTGCCGAGAAAATTTGACCAACTTTTTGGACAAGAATGAGTTCATCAGTTCACCAGATCTGAACTCCTTGCCCAAGTAACACCAAAAACATCTTTTTGGTCAGTTATCTTGAAATTTGTTTATAAAAGAGTATTAAGAATGGAATGAAAAACATCTTTTGTCAAATACAAGCTGAGAGGATGTTTTCGCAAAACATTTGTTTCATAAGTCACTCATGTATTTTTCTTGAGTATATGACTTAATTCTTGACTCATATATGACCAAAACAGCGCAATTAACAGATATTTTTATAACATCTTTTAGGTCCCGTAAGAAGTTTTATAGATGCACTGCATAACATGCCTTTGACAAGACGATGTCTTATACAGGTAGTTTATAGCATTAGAATAACCAATAGGTTATAATCAAGTTATTAATACGTGAAATTAAGTGCAAGAATACATGAACTCAACAATTCAACCAAAAAGTGTCAAACTAGCAGATGTATATACAGACCGGATTTGACAGTAATATTTGTTATGAGTATGATGAATTTTTTTTTATAAATTCCCATTATTTTTTTATAAATTTTTAGCCCATTTGCAAGATATCTTCTTGCGAAACGGTTACAGAGAAACTATAGCATGCAACAAGAATTATCATCAGCAGTTGATACATTGTGATGGTTCACAAGAAACGTCATTTTTTCTAAAATTTCTGGATCCAAATGACATTTCACTAAGAAGATGCTCTAATATGGTTATTATGATGTTATAATAACTAACTCAAATAATTTGCAATCGAACATCAGTATGTCGGCAGTCAGTATGTTTTTAGACTGGTATCAAGATGTATTTTGGATTCAATTTCAACTTCACGCCATAGCTATGGAGAAAATTACAGTGCCGGTTGAAATTACACACTAAGAAAATTTTACAGTATTCGGTAATTTTTTACCAGACTTTCCACAGCTGAACGTTCGGTAATTCAATTTAACGGATTTCGGTAAAATTTGACAAGTTTCGGTAATTTTTTTACCGGAATACTGTAAAACTTCACCGAAATCCGGTAAATTGGATTACTGAACGTTCAGCTGTTGAAAGTTCGGTAAAAAATTACCGAATACTGTAAAATTTTCTAAGTGTGTATGACTACAATTATCACTAAAAATTTCGAAAGATGCGTTTTATATTGTCGATGATTAAGATGAAACACTTTGAGTAAGAAAGAAAATTGGTCGCTAATATAGACATTTTTTTTTTTTATTTATTTATTTTCCGTCGGCCTATTTCCTCACATGGTGACAATCACCGACGCCAGGGAGACGACTCCACCACCTGGACCCTACCTAACGACTCATGACTATGAACCGGGACCAACGGCTTTACTTCCCTTCCGAAGGAAGACGTGACCAAGATTTTTTCGCCTCAGAAAAACCACCGACGTCGACTGGGATTGAACCCAGACCCACTGGGGTGCCAGTAGCAGTCACGCTTACCACTACACCACCGACGCCGGCAATATAGACATTTGTTTATGTTTAAAAATACTTTTCATCGGCAGTGTAGACCATGAGTCTTGATCCACCATGATGATTTTTGATGATTGCAGCAGAGATTCTTCAAAATTGCTAAATATAAGAGAATTCTCTGTTGATTTTTTAATCTTTAGAACGTCGCATCAATTATGCAAGAGTAAAACAAAAAGTTACACCATAAAAGATGCCTCGCATATGACGTTTTGTTAAGCGTTCTAAGCATTAACAATCTTTAGATTTCTGATATTTATCAAATTATCGATTTGGACAAAAACGTCATTTTTTTACTTTGAGTTGTGTATATTCTCCTTATAAACAAACATAATTGTCTCAATCATAACAATCTTGACAAACTTTATTAACTTCTGTTCGTTTGACATTTCTCAAACTAGCATGTCATGTTCATGTATTTCTGCGATTGTTTTTACATTGAAATTACTAGATTATAACCTATTTGTTATTATGATGCTAGACACTACCAAGATAAAACATCATCATGTTGAAAGCATGTTTTTGAAAGCATCTTGAAAACGTATTATTAGTCCTAAATCTGTATCTAAAAACTTCTTGTGTGACCTTAAAGATGTTTCAAATAGATCGATTGATTGCGCTGTTTTGGTCATATACGATACCAAAAATAAGTTATGTGTACTTGAAGAATACATGAGATCATGTTTTAAAGATGAATTTTTGAACATTACATAACAAGTTGTGTTACTTGGGTGGACTATTTCGTATGGTCATACATGCTGGCGAAGGTAGATGACCACAGGACGTCTAATACAAAAAACGTCTGGAGCTGGTCAAGAAGTTTTAAGACGGTATTATTCCAAAACATATGCTGTAGTTAATAAGTATTATATTGCAATATAATGGGTAAAGTTATCAATAAAATCTGGATTATCGATTTGAAATAAATAGAGTTTTATTTTGTATGATAATATATTGGACACGGTGTATACTGCCAGCTGACGAGTGATTGTTGATGATAAATAAGAAAACACTCATTAAAGTGGATTTTTCGGTCATAATTATCGCCTCCCATAGTGCCCGCGAGTCCGCTCTCTCATTGCCCAGAATCGAACAATGAGAAGGGACCCATGGGTATGGAAGATAAAGCACTTAAGAGGTTTTGTATTGTCATGAGGTAATACGAAGGGTGTTTAACGGCCTCAAGGAGCGAATAGCCTCTATAAAACTGAGAATATACGTGAAACTGATGATCCGGAGTAAGTGAGGCAATAATTTATAGCGTGAAGTGTATTGCCGCTAATGTGTGGCCCATTTAGTATTGGAACAAACATTAGAGGTCGGATTTGTAAACTTTGATATCTTATTTATTTATCTATATATATAAAAATGGATCTTCTCATGTGAACTGATCAGGTGAAATTTTGTATGGAAAAGGTTTTGGGGCCGAGGAAGGTTCTTATAATGGTTTGAGACCCCTCCCTTCTCTGGAAAGGGGGCTCCCATACAAATGAAGCACAAATTTCTTCATAACTCGAGAACTGATCAAGCAAAGGAACCCAAATTAAGCATGCGGAAGTTTTTGGAGGCAATAAATGTTTATATGGTAGTCAGAGACCCCTCCCCTCTAAAAGGAGGCTCCCATACAAATGAAACAGAATTTCTGCATATCTCAAGAACTAATCAAGCAAATGGAACCAAATTTTGCATGTGGGTTTTGTGGAGACAATTTTTTTCTATGGTGGTTTGAGACCCTCCCTCTCCTAGGAGGGGTGCTGTCATACAAATGAAACTAAAATTTCTCCATAACTCTAGATCTAATAAAGCAAATGGAACCAAATTTGGCATGCGGGGATTTTAAAGGCAATGATTGTTTCTACGATAGTATGAGACCCCTCCTCTCTCTCTGGGAGGGGGGTGTCATATAAATGAAACAAAAGTTTCTATATATCTCGAGAACTAATCAAATGGAACCAAATTTGGCATGTAGAGATTTTTGAAGGCAAGAAATATTTCTAAGGTGACTCTTCACCTCTCCGCCCTCTGTAAGAGGGGGGCTCTCATACAAATGAAACACACATTTGTGCATAACTCGAGAACTAATCAAGCATATGGAACCAAATTTGACATCTGAAGGTTTTTGGAGGACCGGAAATGTATCTATAGAGGTTTGAGACTCCTCTGTCATCTGGAATGGGCCAAAGGGGGGGGGGGCTTCCATACAAATGAAACACAAATTTCTGAATAACTCGAGAACTTATCAAGTTAATGGAACCAAACTTGGCGTGTGGAGTTTTTCGAAGGCAAGAAATGTTTCTATTGTGGTTTGAGACTCCTCCGCTCACTGAAAGAGGGGTCTCTAATATATATGAAACACGAATTTTTGCATAACTCAAGAACAAATCAAGCAAATGGAACCAAATTTGGCAAATGGAGGTTTTTGAAGGAAACAAATGTTTCTAAGATGGTTTGAGACCCCTCCGCCTTCTGAAAGGAGAGACTTCCATAAAAATGAAACATAATTTTTAGCATAACTCGAGAGCCAATGAAGCAAATGAAACCAAATTTGGCATGTTGAGGTTTTTGGAGGCAAGAAATATTTTTATGGAAGTTCAATACCCCTCCCCATTTTGAAAGAGGGGAGGGGCTCCCATACAAATAAAAAGCAAATTTCTGCATAACTGGAGAACTAATCAAGTAAATCAAACCACTTTTAGCATATGGGTTTTTTGGAGGCTAGATTTCTATATGCATAAAAATGAATTTCTGTCTGTCTGTTTGTTTGTCAGACCCTTATAGACTCGGAAAGTTCTGAACCGACCAACGTGAAAATTTATATGAAGGGGTTTTTGGGGCTGGAGAAGGTTCTTATGATTGTTTGAGACCCCTACTCTCTCAGGAAGGGAGGCTCTCATACAAATGAGACACAAATTACTTCATAACTCGAGAACTAAACAAGCAAATCGAATCAAATTTGGCATGTGGGGGATTTTGAAGGTAAAAAAAAACCATAAAGATGCCAGTTATATTAAATTTCCCTTCATTTAGTTGCAAGCGTAGCAGCGCACGCACCGGACGCAGCTATTATATGTATAACAATGAATTTCTGTCTGTCTGAACCTTATAGAATCGAAAAATACTGAACCGATCGGCGTGAAATTTTGCGTGGAGGGGTTTTTGGGGTCGTAGAAGGTTCTTATGATAGTCTGGAACCCCTCGCATATCTGGAAGGGGGGGGGGGGCTCCCATACAAATGAAACACCATTTCTGCGTAACTCGAGAACTAATCAAGCAAAGGAAACCAAATTTAGCATGTGGGAGTTTTTGGAGTCAAGATATGTTTCTATGGTTTCTTGAGACCCCGCCACCCTCTGGAAAGGGGGGCTCCCATACAAATGAAACACAAATTTCAACCAAACATGAGAACTATCCCTACTGCCATGGAAATTTGTATGCAGGGGTTTATGGTTTGGAAAAGTATCCTATGATAGTTCGAGACCCCTCCCGCCTATAGAAAAGGGGGCTCCCATGCAAATGAAAAACAAATTCCTGCATAACTCGAGAACTAATAATGCAAATGGAACCAAATTTGGTATAGGCGAGTTTTTGAAGGCAAGAAATGTTTTTATTGTAGTTTGAAGCCCCTCCTCTCTCTCTCTGAAAAGCGGGGGTCCCTATACAAATGAAACACAAATTTCAAACAAACATGAGAACTATGCCTACTGCTATGCAAATTTGTATGCGGTATGGCCGGAAAATTTGTATGCAGTATGTCCGGATTTTTTATGCTGGGATTTTTGGAGTCGGTGAAGGTCCTTATGATGATTCGAGACTCCTCCCTCATCTGGAAGGGGGTGCTCCCACATCAATGAAACACAAATTGCCACATCACTCGAAAACTAATCAAGCAAATGAAACCAACTTTGGCATGTGAGGAGTTTTAGACAAGATTTTTTTCTAAGGTGGTTTGAGACCTCATCTCTCTGGTGGGAGGGGGGGGGGGGGTGGCCTCTCAAACAAACGAAACAGAAATTGGAACCAAACATGAGAATTATCCATGCAACTTAAACTCAAAATGTGTATTTCTAGGGTAAGAAGCATGTACTGATAGAAGTTTGACCCCTGCTTAGCCAAGAATGGGGGATGCTTGAGTTACTCTCAGTGCTACATTATGCACAAGAAGTTGATCAAAGGTTATGCAAGGGAAAATTACATTCAAACAGACAGGATACGGCTTCGTTTGATGATAAATTTTTTTGTCAATGAAATGCTTCTACGCAGAAAGAAAGACCTATAGAAACTACCGATCCAAAAGTTTAATTAAAAACATAAATCTTTGTTTTTTTTTCAGAAATTACATTAGTAAACGAAAATATTTTAACCAGATGCATTCACAAAAACAACATAAATGAGCAGGTTCTATTAAATTTTCATTCATTTTGTTGCATGCGTAGCAAGGCTCGCACCGGGTTCAGCTAGTTTATTTATAAATTTACATCAACAGGCTTTCAGCAGCCCAATGATGTTGGTAAAGCATGTAAAAAAAAACAATGTTACAAAAATTATCACATCCATGAACGAGCAAATATTGAGCCTGTACAAATAAATGAATTCATAAAAAAAAATAAACGAGCAAATCAGAATTAGTCAAGTCTTTAAAAAAAACATACTAGTATAGACACAAAAATACATTTTTTCGTAGTCATTATCAGCTACCGCGATAAATGAAGGCAGCGGCAAATCTTCGACGGAGAACTGCACGCAAAAGATGGAAGTCGAACATTGAAGCCACTCTGTTGAACACTCGTGGCAAACCGCTGATCGCACCCTCTAGTCCGTAGTTCGTACGACGAAGCGGAGGCCTCAGCATTATTTTATTTCGCAGTGTCCGAGGACGAAAATTCAAGTCGATATTCTCAAGAATCGCCCCTCAATCAATTCTGCCTTGTAGGGCGTCCGCGATGATCAATGCGTTGTTGATGTTCCTTCTCACTCGCAAAGTTTGCAGGTTGATCAGACGGCAACGGTTTTCGTAGCTGGGCAATCGGAACCGATCCCTCCAAGGTAGTCTTCGGAGAGCGAAACGAAGAAAGCGACGTTGAACCGATTCTATTCGTTCCATACCGTTGTTGTGATAAGGGCTCCAAACGGCAGAACAATACTCCAGCGTGGACCTCACAAGAGAGCTGTAGAGCGATTTTAAACAATAAACGTCGGAAAATGTTTTGGCTATTCTAAAGACGTGTCCCAGCACTCTTGATGCTTTAGCAACAACGTATGAGATATGCTGCTTTTAATTTAGTGGTGTATCCAAAATCACCCCGAGATCCTTCACATGACTCACTCGGCCTATTGACGATCCAAGCAGTTCATAATTGAAGGTTATCGGTTATGCTTCTTCCGCGAAAACGTTATGACGTAACACTTGACAGGAGCGATCACCATCCGATTAATCGTGCACCAATTGGCCACTGCATCAAGTTGTTGTTGAAGATGAATACAATCATTAACTGAACGAATCCTCAGATAGATTTTGAGATCGTCTGCATATGATAAACACGGACTTTTGATGATAAGATGCACGTCGTTGAAATAAAGTAGGAAAATTAGCGGGCCCAGATGGCTGCCTTGTGGAATGCCAGATGAGGCACAGAAACTAGTAGAATGACAACCTCCCTATAACAATAACAAAATCAGAAGTTTTTTTTCACGGTGCAGTTCAAACGTCTTTCAGACCACCAAACTGTCCCCAGCTCAGACCGATAGAGAGATTTTGGGCTATTATGAAGAGGAAGCTGAAGGTGAATGGCAATGTCGTCAAAAGCATCAATGAATTCAGAACCAAGTGGAATCAGATTGCCAAAAAGATGGATGAGAGTAATGTGCGCCGGTTGATGAAACGTCTTCCGGGAAAAGTCCTCAAATTTCTCGGAAATCGAAATGATTAATTTGTTTTTGTATTTTCCCTCTAAAGTTCACATAAAGTGGGATATTTTAGTTAAAACAGAATACTAAATATGCGCAATAGACTATGTTCCAATTCTAACAGGGCCACCCCTCAACAAAATATAAATAAAAGCTAAACAAGTTCCAACATAGGGTAGGAAACGGCTTAAGCACCCCAAGACCCTATTCCAAGCACGGGGTAAACGTTAACCTACAACGCTCATTTTTGGCAGTATGGTGCTTCACTAGGGGAGAACAGTACAAAACGCACTGGTGGGGTAGAATGACCTACTCAATAAATATGCTGAAATCTTCAAAGCTATAGCTCTAATGGAATGAATCTTTATCAATTCTTATATAAAACAGCATAACTGATAATTTTGTAGTACAACAAGGCACTGAATACACCAAAATATGATCAAAATTGAAGAAATTTTCCCGACTGTACCTCACATGTAAATAATAGAGTTAATCAAATAAGCTTTTACCACGCGTTAATATCCATGGTTTATAATAAATTCACTTCACATATATTGCACACCACAAAACTTCAAGATAGTATCAAATTTCACTATAATTCCACGTATTTTCAGAATATTTAGACAAAACTATCCAAAACTAAAACTGGGGCAGAACGCACCGTGGAGTTATGTATACGTCTACATGCTTAGAAAATATTACCCAGTGGAGCGGTTAAGTGTATGAAGCCAACGTTGGCTATAAATAACTTACTTCTGGTAAAATTCTACCCAAAAGTAAATAATTTGAACCCAATGATAGATAAACACAATTATAATCCACGTGCTTCCCACACTTAACAGCTCCTTTGTGCACTTTTTTCTAAGCGTGTATATAATGAGGAGTTGGCAACATATCACAACGTTGTGTGCAACGTCTTTATTCTATACCAATAGGCTGCTTGAGTACCAAACATAGCAAAAATGACGTGGCGATATGTTTCAACTTTACACCTCTAATGAGTAACTTTTTACAGCAGTGTTTTTACTTTTTACAAGCGGTGCATGCTATTCCAATAATGTGGTGCATCATATCCCAGTGTTGTGGTGCGTCTTACCCTTTTATGGACTATTTACCAAAGCAATATACTGCTCGGTTGACTTCTGAATTCTCAGCTGTTCGAAAACCCAGTAAAATTTTACCGACTTCGGTAATTAAAACTCTGAGTGTAAATGATGCGATCAATAAAAGCGCTGTGGATGTCTTTTTGTTTATAATGTAGCCAGGCTAGAAATAGGCAGAATAAGTAAACTCTGAGCTACACAAACGCGTAGGTGTATTCACATGTAAACGCTTGTTCAAATCAAAGTAGTAACGTATTGAAGCAACTTTATCAAGGTATTGGATTTGAGATAAATCGACAAAAACAGAATGATTGATGGTTAATCCCCCATTAGGAGACACACGACCGATTCCTTGCAAAACTTTCAATTCTATCCACTTTTCATTCTACCGTGACAGTGCGATACCTTACCCTGATAGTAACGTTCTTCGAGTATCTTCCAAAATTTGTAATGGTCCAATCCGAATGTTTTCGAAATTTTCCATTAGTTCTTGATCCTTTATTTGCATTAAGCTGATAGAATAATATTGTGTAGCCGAACAATATTTCTGAAGACTGAGCAACCATCACCCGGACCAAATTCAACCATTTTCCCATGTTTTCACATGCCTGCCCTGCTTTGATGTTGAACATGACCATTTCCATCAACCTAAGAATACAAAACTCCTCAACTTAATGGGAATGCTCCTCTTTTATCGATATTCCATTTTATCCAATCCCAAATCGTTTGTCCGTTCATCCATCAAGCCTATCAACTGTGATTAACTTGATACAGCTCTTGTGAAACACGAACTTGGTCGTCCTAATGCTTATGGCTTTTATCCGCTCTTCAGTTGAATGAATGACCAAGCGGTGTTTGAGTGTGCTTTGAAACGAATGGTTAATAATTTTATTCTTCTCTGCACGTGCTTGCAAATGGAGTACCCTAGTGGCCCAGTCAGTAATAGAGTGCCAATAGTGGCGGGTTCAAATGGTGTCTTCTAAATGGAAAATGGTATGAGTCCAGTATTGTATCAGGCATGCAATGGTTGGCATGTAAAGTAAGAGAATTAAGAAGAAACATAGTCGGGAATCTCATGCCCCATAAAGTGCCAGATCGCATTGACCATCCCTGACATATGCATCCTTCTGCGGTGGCTTTTTGTTTATCGATAGAACTGGGAACGAATTAAATTGGATTGGATATGGAAATGCTTCTGATGTCAGTGTGACAAAGAATAATTTATTTTATTGCTATATATTTTGCAACTGGAGAGCGATCCATTTGGATGATAGCAATTTATTTAATATGTTAGTTGGATTTATCTGAGGCGTGAAAATCTCTGGTCACGTATTTATTCGGAAGGGAAGCGAAGCCTTTTATAACTTCCTATGTGTTGATGCATGCGATAACTACCGATAACTTGCGAAATCGATAAAAGGGGAGATTAAAATAAGGAATAAATTATGTTATTGAAAGGGTTTTGCTGGCTTGAAAATAGTTGTGATATTCATTTGTCTTGCGTTTCGTCGATGTAAAAAAAATAACTCTCTTTTAACTCGAATAGCTTTTCGACTGCAGTTAACGTACGAAAACATGTTGAATTTAGTTTAATATATTCAAACACAGTTCAGTGAAAACATGGTTTTCAAGAAACTTCAACAAAGAAAGTAGTTCGGGGCATCAGTTTCACCATTCAACAGCAACTACTGCTGTATTTTTCGGAGTCGTTCCAGCGTCTTGTAGTCCAGCAGTGCGCATCTATAGACTGTCCCGAAGAATATAAATACACTTTCTTTCTCAAGTAAAAAGGACCATAATGTGATTTTTTTATTATTTTATTCTCAAACTGAGTAAATACCAATGTTTTCTTTCCATACTCATTTCAATTTGCTTGATTTTTCGTGCTTAGGCGATTTTTTTAATTTTTTCCTTATAAGCTTCTGCACAGTGGTTTCTCCTACCAGTTTCACCACTTTTGGCCAATCTTTCTTAAATTTTCAACACTATTGCATATTTAGAGTAATGGCAGAAAGCAAGATCAGGCCAAAAGATTGTAGGCTTGTTATGCTATTTGACGATTTGACAGACACTCCCTGACGTAAATGTGTCTGTCGTAATGAATGGACGAGACTTTTTTCCACATCCGCATATGACCTGCCACACCATTACCTTCTTGCCAATTTTTTCGGTATAAATGGCTTTCACTGATCCAGAAACATCCTTTCCCTACGGCGAGGTATTAAACTGTGGTCCCAGCAGAGTTTTATAATCGAGTTTATGTAGGTTTTGTCATCCTTGTTAACACAGCCTGATTTTTTGGTCAGCAGTTTGTCATACAGTTTTCGAGCTCTCGATTTCACAGATTCAGCCTGTTTGGTGCTTTGTTTTGGCTGCTTCTGCTTCCCATTCTCTCCTTGGCACGCATAACATTATTCGCCAAAGTACTTAGGTTTTTCGCCACATCTCTTACTGATGCTGAAGAATGACGCTTGAAATAGTTCCTTGCCTATCTGTCGATTGTAGGGTCGGCGGAACCGGGTTTTCTACCCCGTCTCGGGGAATCTACGAAAGAGCACTGTTGTTGATACTTCCGTAATACTCCGACACTCACACCTTTTTCCTTAGCCAGAATTCTTATCGAAAGAAAGTTTTCATTGCTCGGGAGAAAGACCACGCATTTTTAAACTTCGATGCGAAAAATTGAAAAAAACCCGCATTAATCCACCGATGGTGAGACTGAACCCTTCTTACATTTGACCAGAATTACAAAATCAAATATGGGCAATATTGTACTGGATACATATTTTCATCAGAAATTCCAAGAAGATTCAGAAATATTCAATATGCCATACATTCAGTTGATAAAATGAACTATTTGTCAATCCCAAACGTATTGTTCAGGATTGAACAAAAATTAAAATATTACCATTAATAGTCTTTAATGACCTATGTTTGTTAGTTATATAAAAGTGGAAATTACATAAATATTAGAAATTTCATATAATCAGTCCATGGAATGAATTATTAGACAATCCTAAGCGTCAATTTTGATTATCGATATGGATTCAAGATGCTTAATAAGTACATATTCGTTGAAAATAGTAAATGGAGATTTTTTGTAATTTTCGAATATACTCGTAGTAGTTCAAAACCAGACCACTCGAGCCAATCGATGCTGCTCTAATTCTATAGAGTCGCATAGTATGGCTAGTCCGCTGTATGTGCTATACAACGCAACAGATGCGACACAATAGAATGCAAGCGGCATCGATTGGTGTGATTGGTCTTGTTTGGTTTTGCACTGCAACGAGTATATTTTCATCGCACAATTGTGTGCTCTCAGGTATTGTTTTGGTCATATCTCCATGAAAGATAATTCAATCATAACGAAATTTTGACCAGTTATTTGGAAATTTCATAGCTTTGATTTGGCACCAACAAAACTAAAATCGGTACACAAATAGCTCAGTGTGTAATCGGAGACTAAACTGTTTGATTACTATTATAATAGGCCTTCAAGTACTGTTTCGTTCATATCTTCGTAACGAAATGTCCGAATGAAAAAAAAATCAATAGCGTTCTATGAAAATGTTGTAGCTTCCATTTGCCGTCAACAGAACTGAAATCGTTTCACAGATGGCTAAGAAACCGATGTGACATTATTTGTAACGCACACACAGACATGTGCTCAGTTCGTCGAGCTGAGTCAAATGGTATATGACACTCGGCCCTGTGGGCCTCGGATAAAAAGTCGAGTTTTCAAGCGATCTTAATACCCTTCTATTGATGTAAGAAGGGTAAAAACATTAGATTAATTTGGATGTAAACAATTGAAGGGTTGAATGCTTCACGCAATTTGAATTGACGGTTCATCATTAGTGTATTTATAATTTTCGGCACAATCTATCCCTCGCTACGGTGGCAAGTTGTAAGGCATGTTTTTCAGAGTCAAACGAATAAACCGCTTCTGAACTCATTCGATTTAGAGGCACCACGTAACCTGGTAAGGATGCCATACCAAAGACGTGTTTTCCAAACCTAGATGGGCTGGTGCACGGTAGAATGACTTCTTGCAGTGTTGATCCGAAAAAAACCCTTCGCCACCTTCGACATAAAGCCCAAATGTCGAGTTGCCTTTAATATAATTGCAAGATCCCGCAAGATCCAGATCAGTCACACTGGTAACTCTACTAAAAGTATTGTAATCAAAGTGGTAAGGCTTGTTCGTGACCAAATCTGGACACCCCTAATTACGTATATCTCTGCAAAAACTTCATCAACGCGCGATGAACTGACTGATGAACCAATGTCTGTCCATTGTGTAAAATCAATTTTTGGTAAGCTTTTAGATCGTATATGGCGTGGAAAGCAAAACAAGTGCAAAAAGCAATTGTGGGCAGTCGCAATGAAAATCCGGATCTGTCAGTAAGAAAACTTGCAAAAAAGCTTGGTTTTCCTGCAAGCACTGTCCACAACGTTCATAAATCTTTCAATACACGTTTGGCTGGGAGTGGAACAAAATCGTATCTCCGGAACCACTAGAAGGACGCGAAGGTGAAGCAAATATATATGGATCCAATACATGTTTCTGAAAAATAAACACAGACGAACCATTTCAGTACAAAAATAAAGATCACTTTTATTCCTTGCATAAAATAAAAAACAAAATTATTGGAGTTTAGTAAAATACGTATGACATAAAAAAAGATCCACTTCATGTATGAATAAAAAAAAATAATCGAAAGAGTTAGAATCAACTCTTCAATAGTCAATATGACCTCCCTTCGCTTCAATGATGGACTGCAATCGTTTCGGGATGCTTTCGACTAGGTTTCTGAGGTGTTGTGGATCCAACTCATTCCAGACCTGCTCCAGTGCCGCAAAATATGTTTGCTTGTTTGTTACGTGGGTTTTTTCGACTCTATTGTCGTGAATTGCCCAGAGATTTTCAATAAGGTTTAAATCCGGGCTCTGGGGAGGCCATTCCAAGGGTTTAATCCGACAGGCATGGAAAAAAGCTTGTGTTTTCTTGGCCGAATGCTTTGGGTCGTTGTCTTGCTGAAAAATGTAATTATTTTCCAGACCCATTTTTAGCAAAGATTCTTCCATATTCTCGTTCAGAATATCTATATAGCCATTCGTAGTCATAATACCACTGATTAGAACCAGATTCGCCACTCCAAACCATGAGAAACAGCCCCAGACCATGATATTTCCACCGCCGTGATTCATGATCCCTTGTAGATGTTTATCCTTCAGCCCTTCATCGCTTTTCCGCCAAACTCGCAGTCGTCGTTTTCTATTGAACAGCTCAAACTTTGATTCGTCTGACCAAACAACCCGTTTCCAGAACTCCATTGGCTTATTTATATGGTTTCTTGCAAACCGCAATCGCTTCTTCTAATTCACCCTACTTATGAACGGCCGTTTCCGTGCAAAATGACTTTTCAAACCGTGCTCAGCAATGCGTCGCCGAACTGTACGATCGGATATCGAAAGGCTTAGCTTTTCTCTGAGCGCACGGATGGTAACAAACGGATGCTTTTTAATTTCTCGGATGATTCTAGTGTCTTCGCGGGGATCAGACTTGCGATTGCGTCCACGTCCTGTTTGATCTGCGACACTTCCAAGCTTTTGGTGTTTTAAAACTATTTTCTGCACTGCACCACGGCTTACACCATACTTTTCGGCAACTTTGCGCTGAGATTCGTTTTTTGAGCAATCGCGCACGATCAGATTTCGAACTTGGACTGTTATTTTCTTTCCTCCCATGATCGATTCTTAAAAAACTCGTCACTTGGGCTAAACTCACTTATTTCTCACAACTGTAGCAATTATCTGTGATGGATGTAAATAAAGGAATGTCAAAAGCATGATCAACAAGGGGTAAGCCAAGTGGATGTCCACGGAAAAATATTTTTTTCCTAGTGGATCTTTTTTATTGACATACCGTAAACACAAGCTTATTTCATTTTTCAATGATACCCATGCAGCCTGATTAAGTAACTGCAATTTGTTTTAACATGACTAAAAAGCACCATTAAATGAATAAAAAATGCATCTTGGATTGAACTAATTTGTTTTATTCCTACTTAAATCTGTCCAGATTTTTTCGCGAATAAGCCTTAATGAAACAGAATTGGATTCTTCATACGGTAGAATGTGATCCATGGTTTCCCTGACACTAATCAAAGAAGGAACTCAACAAATTTTACAGAAGTAAACGTGCGCATCACGATGTACAACTTTAATCCATCTGCATAGAACATCTTGAAACCTTCCCCTAAAATTATTGAAGAACAACATTAACAGCAGTGGCCCGAGATTAGTATACGGTCGTGATACATAACCGTTTCATCGACATAGTTTCGACCCTGTGGTTGGGGCCTTCTTCATGGTTTTGGTGACTGCAATCCAAAACTAATATCAAGTTTCTAAGTCCCAGTCTAATTACAGTAACCATACGCTTATTGCAAATTCGTCATTTGCATTGTCTTGTAATTGCAAGTTCACTAACTGCAACGTGTTAAAAAGCAATTAACTGCGCAAATGCAAATGTCAAGCAGTCATCTGTCACATAACTCAAGGGGTTCACGAGTTTTTAACAGTCGATTTGACGCTGTCAAATCTTGCAATGAGCGAATGACATTAGTTCATTAGGTTCTCACCAGGGACCTGGCGGACAGCTATTGACCTGTAGCCAACATCTCTAACATCCAAACGTCAAAAGCTTAATTGTTTGTAATCAATAGTGGGGTTCGTACCCGTAGTAACAAACGTCAGACGGGCCTTATTCAAATAAGGCCCACGATATGTTGCATACTGTCATACGCAAGTAAATGGGATAGGGTTGCCAGGCCCCTGGTTCTCACCGAGCGATCTCACAAACACTAGCGTGCTGCTTTACACGTATAGGATCGATTTGTTTATTGTTTTCAACCACGAGATCAACTGTCAAAATGTTCAGGTTGACAACGGTTTGTTTTTTATTTTCAACCAGCAAAACGATTGTATTAGTGAAACTGCTTACTAATACTAACGGCGGCAGAGAAGTCTAATAGCAATGTGAACATGTTGCAATGAACGAACGGTCACTGTATTCAAAATAAACGCGGTGGCTTGACAAAAACGTTTGTGAGGGTATGTAAAACTAACATGGCTTGGAGGCGGGAGCCATCAAATCAGGTTATCAGTGTACTGGTGGACCGAGAAATTTGACATTCTACGTGCTAACTGTCTCAGAGCAAGACGAAGCGCTCAGCGAGCAATAACTGATTAAAATACATACACAGCCAGGCATTTAAATTCAATTTTGAGCCGGGTTTGACTCACTTTCGTCAAGATTGGAGTCACTCTAATATGAGTAAATGTAACTGGGATTTACTGTTGTGGACGCAACCATGTTCGATCTGCTTAGGTGGAACACCAGCGTCGCAATTGATTTGGCTTCCAATGCAGTTCTGTTTCAGTGCAGATTCTCGAATGGGAATGTGTCCCAGTTCTTGGGATGTGTCCCAGTTCTGATGGAATGAACGTAGAACTGCTGAAGAATGTGCCGAAGTAGTTTCTTGATGAAATGCAAAACATCGAATAGATCTGGAAAACTAATAGAGTTTTCCAAAACTGAAAATTTCGTTCCCACACTGAAAATTTATTTTCGTAAAGTAGCTTTCACGCGTTTCGTAAACATGGATTTTGTACATAGAACATATCTCTCGTATATTGTATGAAATATCTGGTGAAATGCTATCATTACACCTTTTTGTAAAATGCACGAAATGAACTTCGTGATGACCAGCCAATCGCTGCTTCTCTTTTATGCCGCACTCATGCACGATGGTGTTTCTGTTGGTATGGGCGGAAATAATTTATGTATCCCAAAATAAAAATCAAAGCTCTGTCGTGAGCTATAACTTCATGCTCATTAATCAAGATTGTTCTCACGAGTCAGCGTGGCCTAGTGAGATCAACCACGGATTCAGAATCGGAACTTTCCAAATATTCAGGTTCGAACCCTAAGTCTGAAACAATAAAAAAACGCTGGAAAATTCCACGTGCTTGCGCTTTTTTGTCAATTACATTTTGAGTCGATGAAGCAGATCTGTCAGTCCTTCATGCAACCAACAAGGAGACGTTTCTTTTTAATTTGTGACAAAATATTCGTAGCTCTTTGCATTGTTTCCGTACAATATACGAATGTTCTTTCTGTGTCAACAAAAGCTTCGTGCCTTTGACAGTTGCGCATGCAATTAATTACGAATGTATCTTCATAAAAAGAACAAATCAGTTTCGTTGCTGAAAACAACGAATGGATTACTGAGTATTACTTTCGATTTTGTAATATAAACTAAAATTAACTTTCAGTGCAAAATGTACCCGTGGTAACTATCGAATTTTGCAAAATTACCTTGTGTAATGTATATGTTTCTATTATTCCAATAGGCACTAGCAAGAAAGTATATTTATTCAACGTCTCATCAGCTACCAGTTTCCAGGACATTGCCCGGTGAAGTTAGCAACAGTATGTGCGCACGCCTAGGCAGTCGTGAGAGTACTATGCACGAAGACTTCTCAACTCCGTTTAATGCATTCATCATGCGATTACAACGTCTTGGTTCTAACAGAAACTTCACTTTGAGTGGAACTTCAGGACTGTGAGCTGGCGACTGTGAGCAGGACGGACTATCATATCTTCCGTTGCAACCGTAATCAATCCACCAGTCAGCTCTCCGGAGGTGGTGGCGTATTTATTGCGGTAAAGTTTAACCATTCACGCATATCTGTCACGCTCGAGGATGGGGACCATCTGGAGCAAGTAACAGTGTCTATTAACCTACTGCACCGGTCGCTATTCATCCGTCCTCTCTCCAGCCCGGATTTATACAAGTCTCACCGATGCGCTACAAACCATCATCGAAAGATCTTTTTTTGCTATATCATCCTGGCACTGGATGACTACAATCTCCCGTTTCTGAACTGGAGCTTCGACGAGGATGTGAACGGTTATTTGCCATCGAATGCTTCTACGGAGCAGGAATTGACACTTACGGAATCATGACTTCGTAACACGCCAGGACAACATTCGAATAGTGGCACGAAGCTAGATCCGACCAGAAAATCATAGAGCCCTCGGATTGCTTTAACAGAAGAAGCAGACGCTTTTTTAGACACTCCTTGAGGTAGATCTCTCCGTTTATAATCCTAGTAGTCATGAACGGCGCACTCCGTTTGCAACATGAGCAGATTGCTTGCCAAATCATATATTTCTTGACAAACTTTAAAAGTTTCTGCTTCTTTACTTCCTTCGGAACATCAAACTTGTGCTGGACAGTGAAGAACAGTAGACCGGGTGTACAGTTTGGGCCCGTTATGTTCCCACCGTATTTTGCCGTTTGTCACGATTTGGAGGTATCTGCTCTTTCTACGTATGCAGTCCCTGTCGATCCTTGGCTCCCTGAACGAAAGACTTGTACAGATTAAACATTTTGGTCACATTCCTGACAGAAGCATTGGAATTCCACTTAAACGCTTTCACGACACGCTTGTGATTCTGATTAATACTAGAACATCCAAGGATTTAAGTGCAACAAGGATTACATCACTCGTAATACTCATTATTTTTAAGAGTGCAATGAAGTAAACAACCGTCATTTTTTATGAGTGGCCCCAACAGCATCCTTAGTGTTAGTTTCAATCGGTTGTTGCCTCACTAACACCGGATAAGTATTTCATTTTCACGGATAGTCTCAGTTCAATAGAGGCTATTCGCTCCTCGAGGCCGGCAAAGCACTCCTCGTATTTTCTCATGAAAATACAGGAGCATCTAAGTGTTTAATCTTCGCGTTGTTTTATCATCACCCTTGTAAGGGTCCCATCTCATTGTTCAACTCCGGGCAATGAAAAAGCGGACTCGCTTGCAAAGGTGGGCGCTATAAAAAGGCGATATTTACAATCGACAAATCGCCTTTAATGATTTTTTTTTCTATTTTTCGTCAATAGTCACTCGTCAGCTGGCAGTATAAATGGAGTAAAGGAGATTTTGGGCGATTACAATATTTTATCATCTCAGAGGTGTCGAAGAAATCATGGTTTGGAGGTATGGATGTGGGTCGAGACTTCATTCGTGTGATGTCTCGCCTCATGTCCAATCATTATTTGAACGCGCATTTATACCGTGTTGGGCTGAGCGAGAGCAATCGCTGTGAATGTGCACAAGGTTACTAGGACGCAGATCACATTATTTGGTCTTGTGCTGAGCAACGTGGAGTCAGATCTCGGACTCGAGGTAGACAACCCAATGTGCCAATTCGAGATATTTTGGCTGTACGTGATCTGGAGTTGATGAAACTCATTTATGTGTTTTCGATAAACATTAACCTTAAATTGTAGTTAGCTTAACCTGTATGTTTACTATAATTGTGTATGTGTATGTTTTTTTCTTCTTTTTTTCTTTTTTTCTTCAAAAGAAACCCAAAGGTTACATAGTCATAAGATTTAAGACAATTTAGAATTTTAAATCAATATGTTATGTAAACCTTAGCATAAATTCCCGCCCAGCTCCCCATACGTCGAATTGATATTCCTTTTATCCTAGAAGGGGCGCGAGTAATCGGTTCTATCCTCCTAACTTTAGTTTTAAGATAACTGATGTATATAAATAATAAAACATGGCTCTGTAAAGTTGATTCGATTGAGCCTGTACAAAATAAGGATTTATAAAAAAGGCCCAACTCGGAAGCATTCATTTTAACCGTTGTTCCAGGGATATCCGCTTTACTAGACCATATATGGGTAGCGCAGAGTATGTTATCATTTCAAACAAACCTTAAATTAACCTTAGACTAAATTCCCAATGTTCCCAATGCCGTTTTCAAGTTCAAAGGCAATGTGAGGAAAAAAGAAATTACTAATACCTGCCTCCATTGGGATTGTTTCTAACGAGATCCATCAAGCCATAATCCAGAGAAATAGGCTTCCGACACCTGAAACCGCTCGCCTCCTCCACAAGGAGCATGGCAACTAAGCCGAAAAAACTTCTCTACAAAGTGCTCGATTCAAAAATGCTTTCTTTGCATTATTCGTCATGCCCTTGCGTCCAGTCGGAGTTTGTGAGAATCCAATTTTATTAAATTTTGTTTGCTACTTCGCGTTCAACGCTGATCCGTCAGTTTTTTCGTTGTTGTTGGGGAAAAACAGCATTCTCCTCCTAAGACACTAACAACATCAGTTGTCTCTCGAGGGATTTATTGCGAATGGGAACTTTTCTTTCTTTATTTAACTTCCTTGCAACAGGAAATAAAATGGTAGCAAAAAACAAGAATCAGGCAAATGAAAATATTTGCATTCGCCGCTCCAGCGAAGAAAACTCCCTAATCTTGGTTTTTTGATGTTCCATCGTGAATTGCCTCGGTAGTCAGCGCTCAGATGGTTCCGAAGACCACCGTTGTCACCAGATAATTTGAAGAGGTCGAAAAAAAAAGTTCGGCGGGGAGGAAACGTTCGCTCTGATTGGGATAACGACTTTGATTAGATACAACTTGTTTGTATGCTTCATCCGAACGGGCATACAAATTGATTTCCGAAATCGACTGTTGGCTTTCTCTTGGTAGGTACATACATTTAATGTTCCGATTCTATTTGTTTACGCCGCAATCTCATCGCAAGCGAAAAGCTTGTTTGGACGGCGTTTTTACATCGCCCACATATCAAACAATCCGTCTAGAGCACATAAAAGAAAACAGACTATGTGCTTGTTTTGATATGTTTGAAATGATATGTTATTGATAGTCAATGGTATATCGATAACCGACCCGAAGAAAGCAGCCATCGAAACCATCTGTGTTTGTTGCTCCATGAAAGTTTATTTACTACGCCGACTGTCTCTGTGTTGGCCAGACCTTGACACCAGCAAATGATTGATGTTATGACTTTTTGATGCTACAAACACGAAAGTGGTGTTCCGAAAGTCATAAAACGTCGGTATGGGTTCTGTGGTTGTCGAAGATGGGATGGATCCAAACAACAAATCAAAACTCCCTCTTTATGCTTGGGTCAGCTAAGCGCGAGAAAATTAAGTTCGGAATCAGATTATTTATTATTTAATTTTTTTTCTTTTATGACGTCTCAACATTTCATATTATTTGTGTAGTACTGTACATTGGAAGAAAATTTAAATCGTATTGAGCATTTTTTCTTTGAAATGCTTTTTTACTGATAGTGTAAGGGATAGACCTTAATAGCACACAGTACACCGTGTCCAATATATTCTCATATACTTTTTCCTTGCATTTTTGTCGTGCAACTACTCAACATGCTTCACGTATGTATTGGTGTAGTTTTGCACTATGTTTATACAAACGCTTTAAGGTTATGTCCGATGGTTTTTATTCGGTGCTTATCTTTTACCAGCGATGAAGGAGTTTCGTGCTGTGGCGATAAAAAAGTTTTTGAAAAACCTCGGAATAACGCGGGATTTTGTGTACCGAACCATCCGAGGGTACCGTGACACCTGCTCGTTGGATGACCGGAAGAGATCCAGTCGTTCTCGTACGGTGCGAACTGCACGAGTTGTTAAAGTGGTCATGGAACGGATTAGGCGAAAATCACAGCGCTCTGTACGTAAAATGGCCGCAGATCTGAATGTTTTGAGATCGTCAATGCACAATAACGGGTGGAATTTTTTCGAGGCCTCTATGCTCAACAACAAACGAGCTCAGAGAGAAATAAGAGTGTGTATGCGTTAGCTCTTTCTCTCCTCTTTCTGCTAGTATTTTCTGTTTTGTTTATGCTTGCTCAGTTTTGCTCAAAATGCCGTCGAAACAAGAAGTATTTCGCGAGCGCGTTGTACAGTTCTACGAACTGCACAGAAATCTCGGCAAAACGTATACGGTACAACATTTTAAAAGCGAAAATGTTGCGACTTCGACTGTTTACCATATCCTTAGATCCCCAACAACTGCTCGCAAGCAAGGTAGAGGAAGACCAGCCAAAATTATGGACGCAAAAGGACTTCGTTCTCTTTCTCGTGCCTTCAACAACAAGGATTCACTGAGCCAACGGGATGCCGCAAAAAAGTTCAACTGTTCTCACCAGTACATCTGCAAAACATTGAAAAGAGTCGGAATAAAGTGCCGAAAGAAGACACGAGCCCCGAAATATACTGATGCACAGATTTCAACGCTGAAATCTCAATGCCGTTGGTTGATTAAAAATTATTCCGGAAAAAGTTTTGTTTTGGACGACGAAAGCTACTTCCCTCTTTCGAAGACGCAGATTCCCGGAAACGATCGATACTATTCAACGGATAGTTCTACTACACCTCCGAACATAAAATATAAGTTTAAACATAAGTTTGAACAGAAAGTGATGCTGTGCATTGCCATTTCCGAGAAAGGCATTTCTAAGCCATGGTTCAAGCCCTCTGGTTTGGCAATCAATCAAGATGTGTACCAGAACGAATGTTTGAAAAAAAATTTGATCCCGTTTCTACAAAAACATCATGCTGATGGACAATACGTGTTTTGGCCGGATAAAGCGTCATCGCATTACGCCATAAAAACACAATCGTTCCTGAATACCCATTCGATCCCATTTGTACCCAAAAACCACAACCCGACAAATCTGCCTCAGTGTCGCCCAATCGAAGATTTCTTCCGGGTTTTGAGTTCCTTGGTGTACAAAAATAACTGGAGAGCCACGAATTGCAAACAGTTGATTGGTAGAATCAAGAGATGCATTCGCAAAGTTGACATGGAGGCCGTACAACGCTCCTGTTCCGTCATCAAACGGGAGCTTCGCCGAACTTCCGATTACGGACCGTTTTCAAATGTCCACTAATTTTTTTTCAACAATGGACAATGTATCTTTTATTTGAATGAATCAGATCTTCTTCAACTATGTTTGTCTTTTTTTGACAGCTTGAGTAAGAAATTCCAAAATTTTAGTTGCCACCCGTTATACTGCAAAATGACCTCGGATTCCAAGTTTTCAAGAAACGTAAGGTTCACGGAGTTTCAGAACCTTCCAAGCAGAAACAACTCGAAAGAGCAAGTCTGCTTTTGTCGCGGCACGGTGGGGAAGAAGTTATCTTTTCCGACGAAAGAACAATGTCCAGAACGACAGATTGTGGGCTCTCTCTTCGAAAACTGTTCCAAAGAGTGATACGAATATTCCACGATTCCAAAGTGCTGCGTCAGTGATGGTTTGGGGAGGAATTTGCAAGCGAGGCAAATTACCAATCGTTTTCATCAAGAAAGGCGTTAAATTGAATACCGTATATTATAAAACAGAAGTTTTGGAGAGAATTGTCAAGCCATATGTACAAGAGGTGTTTGGAGGTGATCACTATGTGTTTCAGCAGGACCGAGCGCCATCGCATACTGCAAATCTCGTTCAGCGCTGGTGCCTAGAAAATTTGACCGACTTTTTGGACTAGAATGAATGGCCTCCCAGTTCACCAGATCTGAATCCCTTGGATTATTTCGTATGGTCATACATGCTGGCGAAGGTAAATGACCACAGGGCGTCTAATATGAATCAATTCAAAACCGTAATCAAACGAATTTGGGATGAAATGCCTATGGAAGTCGTGCGTGCGTGCAAAATTACCACAGCCCTCAGCTGCAAAATAGTTTTGCTTTATAATTGAGTCCCCTCTTTATTTCCTTTTTAACTACACTGATAGGCAAAATAATGTGCCCACCTCTTCGTTTTTTCAATTTCTCTCATTTACTTGGTTCAAATTAAAGTAAACACAGTGTAATTTTTTTTTCTTATTTTATTTTTGATATTCTTTTTAAGTTTCACTTATGGAATACTGAAAAAAAAGGAGTTTTACTTAAAGAAAAAAAAATCAATTTGTGTTGAAAAAAAAACAGTGACAAAATAAAGTGCCCACTTCAAAAATCGATATGTTTTCGATAAGTTTCCATTGGAAGACCCCTCGATTGTTTATGTTTTGATATGTTGACATGTTTTGAAGCAAACGGGTCAACCTGGTGCATTTGTATACGTGATCGCATTTGATTCAATTGAAAAAAAATGAAGAACGCAGTGCTTTCGAAAGCAATTCCCTTGTGTATCCGAAAATTGGTCGTACGTGATGTGCAAAACGGTGAATCGCACCGGGCTGTCGCTAAGAAGTACAGTATCAGTAAGGCAGCGGTTGGCAAAATTCTTCTGAAGCTTAAAACGTTTGGATCAGTGGTGGATCGCCCTGGCAGAGGCAGGAAGCGGAAAACGGATGCGAGAACGGGCACCAAGATCATGCGCGAAGTCAAGAAGAACCCGAAGGTAACTGTCCACGAGATCCAGAAAACCCTTCAGTTATCAGTTTCCGGTCGAACTGTTTGTCGCCGTCTCGTAGCACAGGGGTTGAATAGCAAACTTGCCAGGAAGCGCCCATTTATCAGCAAGGCAAACAAAGCCAAACGGCTTAAGTTTGCTAATGAGCATGCTGATAAGCCCCTAGAGTTCTGAAAAACGGTTCTCTGGACGGACGAATCAAAATTCGAGCTGTTAAACCGAAAGCAGCGGGTTCGTGTTTTTTTGCAGATCGGGAGAGGAGCTTCAGGAGCGCCACAACCAAGGCACGATGAAGCATGGAGGAGGAAATGTGATGATCTGGGGGTGTTTTTCGTGGGGTCGAGTGGGAAGCATTGTGAAAATCGACGGGATAATGACGGCAGATTCTTACATCAACATCCTGCGAGAAAATCTGGAGGTTTCTCTGATCCAGACGCGCCTTGAAGAGAAGTTCGTATTCCAGCAGGACAACTACCCGAAGCATACTGCCAAGAAGACCAAGTCTTTCTTCCGGTCTTGTCAAATCAAACCGCTGAAATGGCCTCCACAAAGCTCGGACCTCAATCCCATCGAGAATTTGTGGGCGATTCTCGATGCCAGGGTTGACAAAACTGGTGTTGCCAATAAAAATAACTATTTTGAAGCCCTGGAGCGCGCCTGGGAAGAGCTAGATCCACAGCACCTAAAGAACCTGGTCGAGAGCATGTCGAAGCGCCTACTGGAGGTCTTGAAGGCCAAAGGAGGACACAAGAATATAAAAAATAAGATAATAAAAAAAATACAGTGTGTTTACTTTAATTTGAACCAAGTAAATGAGAGAAATTGAAAAAACGATGAGGTGGGCACTTTATTTTGCCTATCAGTGTAGTTTATTTATTTGGAAGGCTCAATTGCGTTAGCTTTAGCTGACAATTCATTGTTTTTTTAATGTTATGAGTGATTTAATACCAAGGACGTCTATATAAGGTCTGGCGCAGTAGCCACAACAGTATTAGTGAAATGAGCAAAACTCGCTCATTACACTAAAACCACTGCACTCCTGCGCACGCTACACAAAAGCTCGCAAAGTGCTACGTCATACTATTTATTTTGATTTGTTCGCTCCGTGATTGTTTATTGTATGCGCTATAAAACTTATTTTTTCAACCAGTTCCAGTGTACCGATGATGGAAAATTGGTTCTATATCGCTACTCGATTGTCAAGTCTCAGCGTTTGAATGTTTGTGTGGCAAAAATTCAATTACCTCAGTTAAATTCACTTTAAATGATCCATGTTTTCGGGAGGAAATGCTTTTGATCAATAAATGGCATTTGTTTCATGGTTATTTCCACATTCAGCATTCATATTGAACGTTTGAACCGATTTTTTTAATCTGAACCTATGCCCGCCAATAGAAAGTTCAATAGTGTTACGTCATCACTCGTCGGCTCAGCAATGTTTACATGATTTTTGCTTCCAATACAAGCAAGCAGTGTGTTGCTCCAGACCTCATATAGACGTCATTGACTTAATACTAGGCTTAATGGGACCCGCCGTTATTTACCGCGGTTTACTCGAGGTTAAAAGAGGTGACATTTTTTTTGGGATTGAGTGGACAGAGGAGCTTGGAAATGGGATGTTGCAGTCTCATAAGATAGTTGTCGCCAGCACTTTAACGATGTGCGGTATGGCTTCTATTTTGTATTCGACCGGTTATGGTTACCATTGGCCAACGGTAAGACTCCTCAGTTTGTTTGTTCCGACAAACAAACACAAACTAAGATATAAAGAAAAAAACACAAGCAGATTAAATCCTTATACTAGACAATTGGAGAAACACATAAATCGACTGCATATAGAACAGATCCTGAGATTCCAACACATCTCTTATAGGAACATAAAGTTGTCTTCCTTTGGCTTCTAGGGTATTCAAAAGTCGTGTTCTGGCTGCGTAATTATCCGTGCATTGCCAGAGTGCGTGATCTCTGTCATCATAGCTGTTTCCACACCGGCTGTTAATTGGATAGAGGTGTGCATCTAACTGGTAGTGGTTGGACATTAGTCTACTCATACCACGGATGAAATCACGGCTTACGTGCATGTCCTTAAACCACGCCCTTGAGAAAACAATAGGAATGATTGAATGTAACAGCCGTCCTAGATTTCCAGTATCCCAATCGGTTTGCCATCTCAAAAGGGTACTCTGACGTACTAAATGGTAAAATTCATCACGTAAAATTTATCTATCATACAAATCGCCTTCCTGGGCCCTTGCCGCTGAACTGGTCGGCTTAACGTGCCGCAAGGGCTCAGATTGTCTGTCAAGACACGAAGCTAAGAGTCAGTTCCATTGTGGTTATATCACACTAATTAGTTTTTCTACTGTAGTTTTCTACAAAAAATTTCAGCATTTCAGCATAGAGAAGCTGGTTGGCGTAGCATGGGCAACATTGTCAACTTGACAATAGGGAAGTGAGTGGCTGCGACAGAAGATCGTGTTCAAGCAGGGTGTATTTTCCATTCTCATTTAATTATAACTTTCAGCATGCTTTGCGACATCTTTGCATTTCAAATTACTTTCCCATTACAAGGCACAGAGCAGCATGACCAGTTAATGCTTGTAATACTCAATTTGTTTTTCAGCATTTCAGCATAACATTTTAATTAAAATTTTATTTCTGAACTACAACTACTATTACATAAAAGACTGGCATATGATAGTAGCAGTATAAAGGGTGTATTCGATAAAAATGGCACACAGAAAATCTGCTGTAACTTTTGAATCGTATGAGTAAAAAACCTAGAAATTTGAGTAGATCTTATCCATAGTGTATTATTCACATCTGCCAAGTTTCATAGTTATACATTCAGTAGTTCCAGTCATGACGTCGAAACAAGAAATTGTCCGTGAGAAAATTTTGTGCACTCACAATCAAAATCCAGGGGCGTCCCACCGGTGGATTGCTAAAAGGCTTGGAATTGCAAATACAACTGTGTCTCGTGTAATAAGAACCTTCAAGAAGCGTCCGAGTGTCCAAAAGAAGGAAGAGAGTGGTTGTAAAAGTGGTCCAATGGACAGTAAAATGGCCAGGAAGGTCGTACAACAATTCAAGAACCATCCAAACATGTCAATCACTAAAACTGGTTTCTTCGACCTATAGAATAGTCTGTTGATTCTCACAACAATAAAACAAATCTTTTCATTGAAATTTTATCTTTGTTGAAAGGACTACTACTCCAGGGCTATTCAGATATTAAAACATATCCAGGTTTTATTTTGCAGTACAGTCCAGTGGCTTTCAGTTACATTAAGTAAATACATAAATTCTATTCTATTACGTACATTAAAGACTGTATTCGATGAAATTTGGACACACGCAATTGTTCGTAGCTTTTTAGCGTGTGGGTAAAAATTATTGAAATTTTAACTTAATGTATTTCATTGTGTTGTGTCAATTGTGAAATGAATTCGTGAAAATCAGTCGAGTGATTTCAGTGATGGCTTCGAATGAAGAAATAGTGCGCCAACAAATTTTGGGCACTCACTTCGAAACCCCAAACGCTTCTCATCGATGGATCGGAAAACAGCTCGGAATCGCACAGTCAACCGTATCTCATGTGATCAAAACGTTCAAGGACCGTAAGACAACCAAGCGGAAAAACGGTAGTGGCAAAAAACGTGGCACATCAAATCCAGAGAAGGCCAGGATGGTATTGAACCAATTTATGCGTTATCCCAACATTTCGATCAGGGATGTTGCGAAAAAGGCGAAAGTTTCAGTTTGTTTTGAGCAGAAAACAATGAAATATTCTGAATTACGTGATCGTGCAAGAAAACTGTACAGGGAGTGGCTCACAAAACCGTTCTGCATTGTGATGGACGATGAGACCTACATTAGAGCCGACACCAAAAAAATGCCAGGACAGGAACACTACGTCGCCACCTCTAAGTTGGCCGTTCCGGAGAGTGTACGGAAGAAGAAACTGTCAAAATTCGCCAAAAAAATTCCTTGTCTGGCAAGCGATCTGCGGATGTGGCAAAATGAGCCAGCCATTCATCACCTCTGGGACCGTCAACGGGCAAATCTACAAGGACGAATGCCTCCAAAAACGACTTCTGCTCTTCTTGAGATCTCACTAAGGCCCGACACTGTTTTGGCCGGATTTGGCATCTTGCCACTATGCCTGGCCCGTCTTAGACTGGTACAAAGATAATAATGTAGTTTTTGTACCAAAAGACGTCAACCCTCCAAACACTCTGGAACTTCGCCCAATTGAAAAATTTTGGGCAATTATGAAAGCAAAGCTCGTTAAAACTCCAAAACTGATAGAAAATGAACTTGAACTAAAGAAAGTGTGGTTAAAAGTAAGTAAGCAAGTCGATCCTATCATTGCCCAAAATTTGATGAATGGGGTCAAGGCAAAGGTGCGGGCATTTGGGTTGGGAGAAGAGATTCAATAAACCAATGATGTCAAAACTTGACCATTTAGTAGTACTTCATTTCCAGAAAGTTTGAAAAGAATCGGGCTCAAGGAAAATTTTGGATGACCTATTTTGTGTGTCCAAATTTCATCGAATATAATGTTTGACCAATATATTGAATTTTGTTGAAATCTAGCGATTTTGATATAAACAACTGAACTGCTGTTGTTAGTCAAGGGTCAATATTTCAAACATTATGATACAGCTTTAGTTGTCCAATTTATTGTCCTTTTTATAATATATGGTCTGTATCCGCAATACTCCTGACACCTCAAAACATGAATAAAACATAAATTTCGCATTATATTTCCGTAGTTGTTGTTTATTTCAGATTCATGGGATGTATTTTAACAATTCGTGAAGACAAAACATAGTTATTCGGTATTTGCATAACATTTTCGAACTTTGCGCTTAACTCCGTCCATTAGAATTTGTACAGACTCTTCAGAAATCGTAGAAGCCGTCTTTGTCCTAATTTGCTGGAAGTGTTTGATGTCTTTGATTCTTTGCTTCTTTCCAGAAAGCTTCCGCTTCATCAGATCCCAATATCTCTCGATTGGTCATAGCTCTGGGCAATTTGGCGGTTTTGAGGTTTTTGGTACAATGTTCACTTGATTTGCTTGGTACCACTCCATCACAGTTTTAGCATAGTGGTATGATGCCAAATCGGGCCAGACCGATTTGGCATCATACCACTATGATCTGAGCATTTCAGGCTTCTTCGTTCTGAAATGCTCAGCTGTAGCATTTCTGGCGATAGCAGAATAGAAAGCTAGCCCTAAAAGCTGCTTGAAATCCTCCAGGACATAAGTTTCATCGTCGGTAACAACGCATGAAAACTTCGTCAAATATTCGCAGTACAAACGTCGAGCCCGTGATTTTGCTGCCAAGTTCTGTTTTTTGTTGCGATTTGGAACTGTTTTTACTTTATACGACTCAAGTCCCAAACGTTGTTTTAGTTTTTGGACAAAACCAGGCGACATCCCTATTTTACGAGCCACCGTTGGAGAGATTTGGGTTTTTCGTTAATATCCTTTTCACCTTTCGGTCCATGACAGGATCAGCGCGTCTAATGTTTTTGTCACTTCTCGGTTTACTCTCTACCGTCAAACGTTCCGCAAATGATTTGAGGACATCGTGAACAGTGGATTTAGGCAAATTCAAGGTTTTTGCAAAGTCCCGTATTGACAAGTCAGGATTTGCCGTACGCCCGTACAAAATTCGCTCGCGCACTTGTTTTTCTTTCGTCGCCATCTTGAATACTAAACATGAAATGTAAACATCAATCATAGTCGTTTTCATCATAGACTCTCAGCTATACCACAGTGAAATGTTTCATTCCTACGTGCAATATTTCAAAAGTTACAATGGTTTGAAGGTGTCCGGATTAATGAGGATACAGATTTTACTTCAAAGGTTTGGTAATTTTAATTGTATTATCACTTAAGTTTAAATTTTTTTTTTAAATGAGCTCTTCCCAAATGCTAGCCTTGATTCTTCAAACATTCAAAGACCCTTAAAAATCCAAATTGTCATTATAATTAAATTTAATTGGCTTCTGTGAGGTTTTAGGACCAAATTATAAGACGATTTTGCGCGATACACGGTGAAAATTGGACATGAAAAATTTTTTGTTACTAAAACTTATTTTTCCTTAAAAGTGCCCATCTCGCGATGTATGGCGAGCTTGAAGACAATTATATGGCCTTTGTTTCGTCCAATTCTTAGACAGTCATTTTTTGAAAACTGACTTTAAATTTGAAAATATTTATTTTTAGCGTGTAAGAATCGATTTTACAATTTTAACATTTTTTTTTATAAAAGTAAAGACAATTTTCTAAAAGTCACCCATGCACCACGTTTTTGTAAGCCTTTCGTTTTTGAGTTATGTTGATTTTAAAAAAATCGATCAAAAAACTCGAGCCCTTTTC
This sequence comes from Aedes japonicus, assembly GCA_034211315.2. Classification (NCBI taxonomy): domain Eukaryota; kingdom Metazoa; phylum Arthropoda; class Insecta; order Diptera; family Culicidae; genus Aedes; species Aedes japonicus. The sequence goes on from JASCZW010004435.1 coordinate 60,036, forward strand.
AATTGGTAGCCTAGATATATTTTGAAAAAAACAAAGTATGCAAAGTTGCTTCAAACGACATTGTTTACCCACCCACAAAGTTTCATTGGATTCTGAAAGGGTGCTGCCAATCACGAAGACGGGTTGGCGTGAAATTCGTCAATTGCAATAAAGAATGGACTCGGAAAAAATTCGACACTTTATTTTGGGTGTAACTTTTTATCGCGTGTGTAAAAATTAATTCAATTTTGGGTAATACTAGTTTAGAGTGTTATTTTTATGTGTGCAAAATTTTATCGCGAGTCAAGTAGTTTTCAAGATGCATTCGAAACAAGAAGAACTACGCCAGCAAATCTTGAGCGCGGCGATCGATAATCCTGGTAAATCGCACAGATGGATCGGAAAAAGGCTTGGAATCCACCATTCCACCGTGTCCCGCGTTGTGGAGATGTTTCAGGAGACGAAAACCATCGAGCGGCATGCTGGAAGTGGCCGAAAACCGAAAACGGAATACCCAGAGAAGGAGCGGAAGATAAGGCAGTACTTTAAGAATGACCCGAACCTTTCCACCCGAATCGTGAACAAAAAGGTCAATTTGTCGAAGTGGTACGTCCAGCAGACCATGAAGCGGGCTGGGCTACGTGTTTTTAATGTCAGGAAGGCGCCAAACCGGACTGACAAGCAAAACATGGTGGCCAAATTGCGTGTGCGGAAGCTGTACCGTGAGTGGCTGGTCAAGCCAGGCTATCTCGTCATGGACGACGAGACAAATATCAAGGCGGACACCAAACAAATCCCCGGCCTCGAGTTTTTTGTCAGTACGTCCTGCATGGATGTTCCGGAAAAGTTCCGGAAGAGAAAGATTGACAAATTCGTGAAGAAGTACTTGTTGTGGCAGGCGATCTTCGAGTGCGGTTGGTACAGCAAGCCGTTCGTTACAGCCGGCACCATAAACGGGCAGATTTATCGAGAGGAATACTTGCAGAAGCGCTTGCTGCCCTTCCTCCACTCTCACCGTGGTCCCACGCTGTTCTGGCCGGATCTCGCTTGGTGCCATAACGCCAAGCTTGTAATAGATTGGTACGAAGCGAAGGGCGTTAATGTGGTCCCGAAGGAGGCGAACCCGCCAAATACACCAGAACATTGTCCGATCGAAAAGTTTTGGGCTATAATGAAGAAAAAGTTGAAGAAAAGCGGAAAAACATCCAAAACCGATGAAGCTTTTAAGAAAAACTGGGAGAAATTGTGTAAGGAAGATGGACAAAGCCTCGCCCAAGATCTCATGAGCAGTGTTAAGAAAAATGTACGAGCATTCAGCTTAAGGGAGAAAATTCAATAAATAAATTTGAGAAGTACCCGATTTAAAATGAATTTTTAGTGATCATTTTTGTATGTCTCATTTTTTCAGAGTCCAGTCTTTATTTAATGAAATATTCTACTGAAACCGATGAACAAATAGACAACATCTTGCCTTGCTTGTTGCTTCTGACACAGCTGTAAAAATCGTTTGATTTCACATCAACTAATAGATAATTATTTGTCATCGAATTTAACATCTTGAAATGAGTAACAATATTCTACTTACATTAATTCCGTGAGCGAAGGACACCGGTAGCGCCGTTGTAATTATCAGCACCCACAGGATTGTGATAGCCCAAAGGGTATTTTTCTCAGTTCTTATCACCATGCTAGCAATAGGATGCACCACCGCTAAAAACCGATCCAAAGACATCAGCACCAAGGTATAAATGCTGGCGTGCGCCGTCACTACTATCAAATATTGAACACTTTTGCACCAAAGGTCTCCAAATGGCCACGATGAAACCACATAGTCGGTCGCCGTGAACGGGATGCAGAATATAACAAACAAAAGGTCCGCCACAGCTAAATTGATGATCAGTAAATTGGTCGTTGATCTCATCATTGGATTGGAGAGCACCACTAGGACCACCAGGCATTTCCCAGCAAACCGGTTATTCCGATAAGTCCGAAAAAGATGGCCACAATTCTGGACACCATCTCCTCGAATTCCCCATCATCCTCCGGAGGCAACCCGGATGTCATCGAATTAGTTGTTGATAATACAGTGGTGTTAAAATGGCCACCGGAAGCAGCCGACGCTGCCACCATCAGAGAACTATAGCTATCATTCACCATTTTTGCTTCTCGTTCCTTTGCTTACAATGATATAAATCACCTAATCCCACAGTTACGGTGTCGAGGCTATTTTTTTGTATCCTTTCGTTTCTCACTGCTTACATTAACGTACACAAGAAAACACCATAAAACATAAAAGAACACTTCAGCTCGCTATAAATCACATGATTCAGCTTAGGTTTACTTCGCTTCATACACTATTCATTCAATAAACCAGAAGCACGCACCACTTTCATCACAAGAAATCTTTGAAGAAACTCAGAAACACGTTTTTCTTCACGCTTACATTCTGCATAACCATGCATATGCAACAGGTACATCGAGTCCTTCTCAAATTGACTACAAACAACGGACTCCGAACCTAATCAAATAAATGAACTGTTTCACACTGGCGACCCTTCGTAGCACATTATTTCAGGCGCAACACTCTTCGCACTTGGTGCCAACATAATTTGGGACTCACATCCTTACGAATCCGTTTTTATGGGTCGACAATGCTCCGGCGTATCCGATGTGCTTCCTAGCACAGTGCTGATGCTACTGAACCATCAGCCTGCCGTCGTTCAACTGTATATCCAACAGCCATCAATTTTCCACTCTGCGTCGGATGTTAGTCCTTACGCAGTCCCAACGAATACTAAAACCACCTAAGGATCAACGACTGAAAATCAACCACTCGGTATCGCCACCCAACACCTACTAAACGAACTGGAAGCTAGGCATAACGTTCCACCACACCTGTGTTTGGTGGAAAAATGGGGTTGAAAACTCTCTCTCTCGCTCCCCCGATTGCGTGGGAAACGAATGAGCCCGCTTTCCCATGTTATTCTCTCTCCGGGAAAGCGAAAGCGCAACTGGTTACTTTCCATTGCAGAACACCGGTTTCATGAATGAAAACTCCTATGTGGGTTGGTTGTTGTTTCCTACGCCTAGTACATGGGTAGATAGGATATTTCAAGAAAGAAATCGAATGGAAAACATGTGCTTTGAGCGGTGCTTTTGCAGGATACGAAAACATCAGTTGCTTCCATTGCGTTTGTTGTTTTTCTACTATAGGTACGGATGAGTAAATAGGGTGAAAATCCTTACGCTCTGCTGATATCTTCTCAGCAGGAACGCCGATTATCTTGGGTTTGATGCACCTGGGGACTGAGCCGAAGTGTTTTTTTTACGGAAAGTAACATGAATTTCATGTGGGTCCTTCAGCAATTTAGTCGGAAAAGAAGCAAGATCATATTGAAGGTGGCTGAGTTCGATTCCCTGAGCGACGATTTTACTCTTCTGGTCGCATAATGATACTGATGTAAAATTTCACTGCCATCGAAAGCTATAGGTTAATTGATGTAGAAATACATTTTAGAGTTAAGAGCCATCCAATCTCTTAGAGCAAAATATGCGACAGCCAAATTACTTTGGTTAATAGTCCTGTAAAACATATCTTAGCTAGCTCAGTTCAGTTTTATTTCGATTGCTAAAGTGTGATATTTCTTACTACATAGAAATGGAAATGCTGAAATAATTGATTATTGGAATATCGACAATGAAAAAAATGTACAAACCTCGAGTACTTTTCCAAATGGACGTAAGTAACATTTGGACGCAAATGAGAATATCAGTATTGAACTTTTTTAAGTTTATTTTTATTCCTATTTGAAAACCAGACATGTTTATCCCAATTAAATTCCACTGAATGGCATATTGGAAAAAGATATAACATCACTGTGCTTAAAACCTACACTAGGAGTGAAAATTCACGTTTCATTAAGAAAAATGTTTCTTGCAACGGTCTGCAATAGATAAAGATAATACTTCATTTTGATAAGTCAGTATGATAGATGGCATGTTCTGCGAATGACAATGTTGTTAAGTCAAAATGTTACGTCAAGTTGTCATATTTCACACAGATACGTCGAACTATCAAAATGACGTATTATTTGTTCCTGCAACAAAACGTTTTAAAAATATTTTTGCTAAAAATATCAATTTTTACAAAAAATAATCTAAATTTCTAGCCTTGTAGTGTAAAGATTTTTACTAATGCGTCGTTGAGGGGCATTCAAATGATATAACAATGATTCGCAAGTGACTTTCCAACACAAGCGGCGTATCTACATGATTCCCGAAAAGTGAATAAGCTATTTTACACCGTGCTGGAAAAAAGTGAGTTAAAACTTTCAAGAATAATTCATCAAAAAGTTCATCAAATATGGGCATATATACACATGATTTTTAATAACCTGCCATGAACAACGCGTTTGTTTACATTTTATTACTTACGTCCTTTTGAAAAAGTACTCGAGAAATCCACAGGACAAATGGTGGTAAGTTCCTTCTCGGCACTTTTATTACCGTCCCTGTGTAACCGTTCACTACTAAAGCCCGATTCAAAGTAAATTTGGACGCATTAAAGTGATCACAACTCAAAAATTAAACAACAAATACGGTTGATCAAAACGTCAAACAAAAGGGTATTCATTTAGCTTTCAAACCATATATAACACGTTATTACATTTCACCGATTCAAACAAGCTGCCGCACTTTACTTGTGATCGGTGGCATCATGATCTGCACAGTCGCTGGTGACACTGTACCGGTGAACTTATTCCACTTTAAACGCATTTGTTGTGCATTTGTCTCTTGTTTACCGCATCCTCGAAGTTTTCGCTTGACAATTGCCCAATATTTTTCGATCGGTCTGAATTCAGGGCGATTCGGAGGATTAATCTCTTTGTCGACAAAATTAACATTGTTTGCTGCATACCATTCTAGTACCTCCTTAGAAAAGTGGCAGCTAGCTAGATCCGGCCAAGCATAACGTTGGTCTTTTGTATTTGGCAACAGAAGGGTAAAACTTGCTTTTTCAGACACTCTTTAATGTAAACCTTCGACGTCATTGTGTGAGATGTGATGAAAACCATGGTTCTAAAGCCACAACAGTAGATTCCTTGCCAAATCATTAGTTTCCCGGCTTTTCAGCAAAAACTAATTTATACATGGAAGGGACATTCCCACGACCAGTTGCCAGGTAAAATTTTCGTCCACACCCAAAATTTGCAATTGTAGCAAATAATGCAATTGCAGTTTTTGCAATAATATCTTGAGAAATCCGCATGATTCTGAAAAGGCAATTTTGCCCATCATTATCCACAAAGCTTTTTATGGTATGAAAAAAGCCATGCAAGTGTGTGCAAGCGGTTATCGCTGTGTGCTAAGTGCCTCCACAGTCGCAGCAACCATTGGGTTTTTGTTGAACCGTCAACAACTTCTCATTATGGGTGAGACAATGACACAGAACGCCGCTACGCCATTTGCCACTGTTGCTATTCCGCTGTCAAGTGTTCTATTTTTATTTTCACTCATTATCACACTCCCATCTCCCTCTCATCAAGTCACTATGCCCTTTATGAAATAAACGAAGCCATGTCAGTGTGTGCGACCGACATTTGCTTCATTGTTGTAACGTTGAGTGCCTCGCCAGCCGAAGCAACTGCAGGGCTTTTATTCCGATCACCTAAGCTTGTGATGGTGGCTGGATGGTTACAAAGAAGTGCCTTTTTTTTTGTGAGCCATTGAATTTACTACTACTAATCAACTGCACAACCTCACGCACACATTGAATTTTTCTAAGCGAATTGATGTGTTGCTTTTTTGCCCACGACCAATGTTGCATTTTTTCTCCAAGTTACGATCCATTACGAGAAATGAAACCAAATCATGCGAAACTGCATTACAATCTTGCTTTTTTATTTTGGGTGCAGGGATTTGTTTATAATCCATTTTGACATATGTTTCATGATCCATTAAAATACAGCCACCAAATTTCGTCAAACCTCGTTCGTATAGTAATCGTACTCGCTTTTTGGCCACGATTCGGATGTTTACTGGCACAAAAAGAATTATATCCTTTTTTTGAAAGGATGTTACGCACGGTGGAAAAGTTGGAATCGTATTTCTTTGCCAAATTATGATAGATGCGCTGTGCTCTATCCACACTCAGAGTATCCTTGTAACGTTTGATAACAAGACACACCGTTGACTTTGGGAATTTTAACACTTTTGCTATTTTTGAGGCAGACCACGAAGGATTCTCTAAATGTTTGTGAACAATCCATTTTTTTTTCTCAAGTTCCATGATCCTTAATTTCGAGATGCGTCGATCAATCGAAAAAAAATTTCACCAATTTCTCCGTCAATGAAACATCAACAACTGCCTGTCTATCGTTTTTTGTTCCAATCACCAAGGACGCGATGGTGTATTGAACCGTGAGTCCAGATTTACTTTGAATCGAGCTTTAAGTTAAGAGGTTTTCTGTCATAACTCATAACGCAGTGGCTTAAGCGTCACTCTCAGTTACTAGTCGTGCTAATAATTTTGTCCGATTAACGAGCATTGTTGCACATGCATAGATTTATCTAGATTGACACAGATTGTTTTTTTTTTCAGGCAGATATTTAAATTGTAGAGATTTTTAATATTGTTGGCAATTACTTATCCTCTCAAAAACTTCATATTCAAAATATGAGTACAGTTTAGGATCCGACTTTTTATCAATACTATTTTTTGTGTGCTGTTTAGGCCCATGAAGCAAAAAACATAATTGACACTGACACTACGGTGACAGATGACAGTCTGAGAGACAGTTTGTGTGTGTGCCCCCAAATGATTTCTCCATAAATTTTTGACGTTGACTACGTCTTAGTCGAGGCGTTCACTGATGTGGCGGATGTGTGGCATCACATAACATGTCAAAATATCGAGTCAAAGTGTTGTGTAATGCGGTGAACGTCGACAAGATATTTTGGCATGTTAGCAGATGTCACGCCTCCGCCACATCAGTGGGCGCCGGGCCTTACAGGAAGGGTAGAGTAACAATTAAAAATCTAAAACTTAGCGACCGCCAAGAAATATCGTTACAAATTAAACGCTCAGTTTAAACTTTTAACACAAGTTTAATTTTTTTTAAATAACGAAAATAAATGGTGATGTTTTATAGTTTTGTTTACCTTTAACATTGTGTATAATTTACAAATGGCTACCGTCACGAAAAATTTAAACACTAACGCTAATAACTCGATCATTTCTTGATTGATTTATTTCTAAGATTTTGGCTCTTATCAACTACAGCTTTTACGACTGCCATTTTATTTACACAAATACCTATTCAAAATGATACAAATAAGAGATGAATATATTTCCAGTACGTATTCATCAATCGGCGTTGGACAATTGCAAAGAGTGTTGCTTTCCGGCAAGTATCAAGAAATCCCCTATCACGGACAATGTTTTGATTCTCGAACATAATATTCCGAAGTAACATTCTCTGCATATTCCAATACGTACTGCTATGAACAGTTATTCTGTTGTGTGTTGGATAGAGTTTTAAGTTTTGAGAAACAGTGTGAATGTGAGAATAAGTGTAATGCCTAATGTTTTGATGATGATGATGATGATGATGATGATGATGATGGTCCCGCCACTTACCCCTACAAAGGTTTGAGCTAGACGATTTATCTATTAGATAATTTATTTAAAAACAATTTAACCAGTTATGCAAAACAAAAAACGAACTGATTTAATCTACAGATATAATCTTCTCCCAAAACTGTTCATTAGCTTTATAGCGACATAATTGTGAAAAGCTATTGATGTCAACCACAAATGTTCGCAAGTAATCCCAGCGATCAGAAAATCCTATTACAATTACAATCACAGAATCCTGTTTAAGGGCCGCTACAGAGTCAATGAGGTTCCAACACTAATGGAACCGCCACCTTAGTTTTGGGCTGACCAAGGATATCCCCAAACAGGGAAATCGAGAAAATTTCCAAACCGAAAAAATCCTGGACCGGCGCTAGTCAAACTTTAACCACAGACAAACCGACGTAACACTCTAATTGATGCCCATCGTCCATCTAAAAAAAGGTTAATTTGAATACAAATAGTTGGCCAAGCCACCACTCACAGCGTTCGCATCGAAAATTATGACATTTTCCTGCTGAGTGATTGCTTTGCACTAGCAACGCTTGCAAGTGTGAGTGTGTTCGGAAATGATTTGTTTTGTTTATTTTTTGTCGTCAAAACATCGGACGCAAATGTGAGTTTTTATTTTGCTTAGTTTTCCCCGTGACATGGAAAGGTATGAAAATTATTGAGATTAATGTCTATTACGTAGAATTTAATTTTGACATTACGTAGATGCGCGCAGTGGGTGAACTTTTGCCAGTCAAGGGAGCTTGTGGTAGAGTTAAATGAAGGCGAACAAAAGACGGCCGAAAGGCGGACAAAAAAGGGTACAAATTAGAAGTTCTTATTTACACAACGGATCGATTCTCAGACGGAAAACCATAGCGTAGGATAACCAACGTTATTTGGATCCTGTGTTATGCCTACTTATCTCACGCGATTCTTACAAGTGGGCTAGACTCGCACTGCGAGCAGGATAATCATTCATAACATAACACTAACCCATCAAATCTTATGATGATGAACTTTAACAGACACCGGTCAGCTTGGGTTGCTCAACTTCACAAGCTGCCACCACGTCGGCATAACTAAATTCCTTCCCACCGACGAAAGGCTGCCGACCACCGTCCAACCATTCCCGTTCGAATAGATCCAAACACTTTTTTTGCGGTATTATCCAAGTGTATAGAAAATACTGAGCGCAGCGTTCATTCAACTGAAACTCCCTGGATAGGTACCAGATGATTGCAATGCTTTCCGCTAGCTTAAAGTCCCCATGGACGATGCAAGGCAGCTTTCCGAAGCGGTAGACATTCTGCACGAACTCAGCGGTTTTGTTTTCAACTGAAATTTTGGAAATTTAAATTCAAAAAAAAGTTGTGGAAAAAGGGTAATTCAACATACATTTCCTCAAGGCTACCGGACATTTTTCGTATGGCATTTTCGTCTGTTTCAGAAGAATGTTCAGTGCACGGGATGGTTGGGATAGTAGATCAAAATAGTACTTGAGAGCATGGCTATGATTTTATAAACAGTTAAGTTCTTCGTGCAAAAATGGAAGGTTACGGGATCACTTTGTGCACTACAGATTCATTGTTGTTTCCGCTACGAACCTGCTTCGCTTGCTTCAAAACAAACGATTTTCAGTCAAGCGCGCCTGCAGGAGTGTGCTTGTGTTTCATGGGCGCGCTCGTTGGTTGACACTGAAATGGGAAAAGCGGCCGTTAGATAGCGCTAGTGTTTTACCGTGCCTAAATTTAAATTTATAACGATTTATTGTAAGGCAATTTGTTCTTAGTGTTACGTCTGTTTGTCTGTGCTTTATCTTTCAACCACAACAGAATTGACAGAGAATTCCCCGACAATCAGCCAGACAACCCACTACTATTTCGTGGCATCTTCTCAAGCATCAAAGGCCAATATTTTTTGTAAATTCAAAAAGAAGTCCTTCATACCTGTATACCGCGCGCGAGGCTCAAACTTTTGAAGACTACACTAAAAATAAAAACTACTTTAAATTACAATATCAAAATAAAAACTTTAAATCCATCATCATCATCGAGGCGAAAAGTTTAGTTTGTTTGTGCCCCATGACAAATATAATACATTTAACAATAAACCATACAAAAATATGCGTTGTAATAACATCGTCAAGATACAAAATTAGTCAAGAGTAAAAAGTTAACAGAGTAGCGGTTCAAAAGGCAGCTTTAATGTGTTAAATACATTGTCTCTTAAAATCTGTTAGTGTTGCTGCACGTTTGATGTGTATAGGCATCGAATTGAAAACATTTATTCCTTTAAAATATAATGAGTTTTGTGAAGCACATGTCAAGAAATTCGGTGTTCTTATTTCATCCGCGTTTCTAGTATTACATCACTTCCTCTTTCAATTCGATTACACAAATATCGAGGCAGCAAACCGTTTATTACTTTAAAAATGAACACCATTGTCAAATACACAACTCTCTGCTTCACCGATAGCCACTGTAGGGCATCTAACAAAAAAGAGGAGGAAGTGAACCTGTTACATCTCAAGATCAAACGCATTATCTTATTTTGCAAACGCTGTAGTCACGATATTTATATTTGATTAGCTAAAAACAAAATGAAAGGGCAAAATTCAATGTGAGGAGAGATGATAGATTTGTACAATTGTATTTTACTAGCAATATTTAAATCGTTTTTCAATCAGCAGAGAAAACCGTACTTCTTAGCTATTTTCTTGATTGACGTCGTCAATGTGAGAGTCAAATTTTAATCTTTCATCAATAATCACGTCAAGATATTTAATCTCACGAACGCGATCAATTGCCTCATCATCAAATTTAACCACCTACTTAAAGAACGTAAATCTGCATTCAAATGGGAAACGGCCTCCTCAAGGTTTTTAGCTGCAATGAACAACACGGTATCATCAGCAAAAAGATTAATATCAAAAAATCGCAAGACTCGTCGCATGTCATTAATATATAGAATGAATGAAATGGGCCCTAATACACTTCCTTGTGGTACGCCAAGGCTGTTCTCCACAGGGCTCGACACGGAATCATTAAAAGCCGTTCGTTGAGTTCTGTCAGACAAATAGCTTTCGAACCATCTGTATGCAGAACCCGAAAATCCAAAGCGCTTTAACAACAAGGGCCGAGAAATCGTTTCAAAAGCGCGTTTCAGAAAAAACAGCAACAATCGTATCTTTACGCTCTAAATTTTAACGCTGTTTCACAAGAATGACCTTCGCGATATCCCGATTGTTCCGGTGCAATCAAATTATCTCTATTTAAAAACGTTAACAGCTGGCCTTTAACAACAAGTTCCAAAATTTTCTCTAAAGTGTGCAACATGTTAATTGGACGAAACTCTTCGGCTTTAATCGTAACAGCGACTTTTTGAATGGAAATAACTGAAGCTTCCTTCCAAACTTGTGGCACGTGCCCAGTTTGCAGCGATTCATTAATAAGGTCCAGCAGGTTGTTTCCGATGACATTAAAGCAATCTTGTACTACTCTTGCATTTACGTTATCCACTCCAGCCGTTTTGTTCAAAGAAAAGCAAATAGATTTTTGAACCTCTAACGTTATTGGGTGAAAATTTTCAAAACTCCAGTTAATATTAATCGTCTGTTTTATTTCGTCTGGCTCATCTACTAGATCAATGGATTGATTGATTGACAAATTACTATCGACGAAATAATCATTAAATCTACATGCAATGATGTCTACTGACTGTTCTTTGAAGGTTATGGATCGCGGTTTGCAATTACTAGGTTTTAACAAAGATTTCAAAATTGTCCATAACTCTTTGCTGTTGTTTTGATGCAAATCAATTTTCCTCTGAATATATTCACAATGAATTCGTTTAACGGATTGCGAATATTTATTACCCGCATCTTTGTACCTATTCAAAAGATATGCCTATTAGTTCGACGCCATTTCTTGTACAGCTTGTCTCTTTTTCGATTAAGACGCAAAAGATTCAAATTGTACCAGCTGTTCGAGTTTTTTACTGAAACAAAATTTTTTTTGACTAGTTTATCAGTACATATTTTTAAGACGTCTTTTAAAACAGCTGATTCTGATCTAGAGAACCGGCATTTATTTGAAAATCCACACTTCTTTCGACATGTCTTGAAAAAGCTTGTTTCGAATACTTTTTCCAACATTTCAATTTCACATAATCATTGTCACCACAACTATTATCTTCAACTTTAATAATAATGGTTTCATGAACGGTTACTTTCAAGTCAGAGTTTATAACAGCACAAACAGAATCCAAATTACAGTACACATGGTCAAACAAAGTTTTACTGTGGCTGGAAATACGCGTATATTCATTAACCAATTGTTTTAAATTAAAGAAATCTGCTAATAGTTTCAAATCCTTAGCTGGCAATCTTATTCCACTTGGTTCTCAATTCATTGATGCTTTTGACGACACCGCCATTCCCCTTCAATTTCCTCTTCATAATAGCCCAAAATATCTCTATCGGTCTGAGCTGGGGACAGTTAGGTGGGTTGAGTTCTTTCGGTATCATCTGAATCCCGTTGATTTCATACCAATGTAGCACAGTTTCACTGTAATGACAGCTTGCAAGATCTGACCAAAACATGACATGTTCATTGTGGGATCTGATGATTGGTAGCATTCGCTTTTAGAGACATTCCGTTCTGTCCAGCTCTGAATTAAATGACTTATCAGTGACGAAAACCTTGGCCTTCAAACCGCAGCTACATCATGTATTTACGTACAAATTCATCTGCAAACGTAAACTTGAATTTGGCAGCCGTAGCCAAGTAAAATGTTTGTACCGGCAGCTGTTTGAAATCGGCCTTTACATAGGTTTCATCTTCCATGAGGAGACAGCCATTGAATTTTGTCATCACCTGATCATACAGTTTTCTAGCACGAATTCTGGCCACTTTGCTCTGCTTTTGATCCCTATTTGGTTGTTTACAGGCACAATAAGAATTGAAGCCTTCCCGGAGACGAATCCGTTGCACGGTACAGCGTGCGGCGCGAAACTTTTTGGCCAAATCGCGGTCTGAAATATTGGGGTTTGCTTTAATGATCTTGATAACTTTGTTCCGCAGTTGACAGTTGACAGTACCCGCCCGACGCTTGCTTTGAGGCTTGCAATCCGTCGACAAAGTTTCTCTGTACTTTTTCAAAACACGGTACACGGTATTTCAAGGAAAACCCCTCACTTTAGCAAGTTTTGACCCAGACCACCAAGAGTTTTCCAAATGATTTCGCACAATTATGTTTCTTCTTTCTTCTTCCATTTTGTATTTCTCTGAAACACGTTCGAACTGCACCGCGAAAAAAAAAATCTGAAGTTGTTATTGTTATAGGGAACGCATAAGATGTCATTGTTTACAAATCTGACCACTAGGACAGCGACTTAATCAAAAATGTTACTAAACTTACTAAATCAGTCTGATGGCTCTTTGCACGTAACTGTTCATGATTTGCAAATCATTAACGATTTTTCTTCCTTGAATGTAGGTTTCATTCATGGTCCATGGGGGCACAGGTACATCGAGATAGCTGAAATTTATACCAAGCTTATCAAAAAATGTTGTTGTGATGTTTAACACGTCTTTGAGTGGAACATCTTCATTGGCGGAGCTAGAAAATTAGTCTGGAGGGGGCCTGGAGGGGGCCTGCCCGAAGGATTTTTTTTTCGTGTATAGGATTATTGTTAAGAGCGTAATTAACTAGAAATTAGAAGAAAAATTAGTATTTTCCACTTAATTCCAACTACCTTTGCTGATCTTGGCAGATACGCGTATTTCGTCTACAATGTGCAGACTTCTTCACTGTCTCGTACTAATAACTCGACTTTAGCGTCGAGTAATTGTTGGGGACAGGTTATTTTTATAACTCATCCGAGGCGGAGAATAGACCTGAATCTATATAGAGTCACGTTTAAACTATAAAATCTTAAGACTACAGATTTATATAAAACTATATAATTTATATCAAAATTTGGATTGATTTGGATAACGCGTTTTAAATATCCTCAAAATTGTATCAGTTGATACTGATTCCTTCACAACTCCAAAAAATTATAAGTTATATCGAGGTAAATTCTAAAGAGAATTCAAAAATTTGAAGGAGAATTCCTGGGATTATTTCATCAAAAACCTACTAAAAACTTCACGGCAGTTCGAAAGAAACATCCATGGGTTTGAGGTTGAACTTAAGATTGACATTGATAGGATTCCAGGCCATCTAAATCCATGGAAATTTTTCGAAATTTGTTTAAGATATGGCAAAAGAGTAATCAACTACAGTATAGGCAAAATTAACAAATGCATCTACCGTTTAAAACTATGTTGAATTTATAAATTTTTAGGTACAGTCTTCAAAATGGCCTTATATTCTACTATGTTACAATGTTTGGCAAAAAAATAGTTTTTAAATAATTTAAATTGAAAAGTTCTACAACAATGAAGCATCGACACAACCTTTAACAACCAATGCTTGAAACCAAACTAATTTTTCGTAAATTTCAATTTTTACTATTGTATCCTACAATCTATTGCACTAGTGTAACTAATATCTGTATCAATCAAATTGAAGTTTCTAAATAACAATCTATGCTAATTCATTAAACATTGCAATTGAGGTATTTCGTGAAAATAATAGTCCGTAGACAATTCTTTGGCAAAATTATTCATTCTTGTAAAAGAAAATAAATGTTTTTAAAATGTTCAAAAAATGGTGAATCATTTCAGTGTTTCAAAATTTATAACTCAACACAGTTTAAAATTCAGGTTTCTTATGAGCTACTATCAAAATTTCAGCTCAATCCAGCCTTGAGTGGAGGAGGAGAAGAGGAGGTTTTTTGCCCCTTTTGAGAAAAGAGCTCACCATTGCAGCTCTTCTCAAACGGGCTTTTCCTAGCTCCAAATAAAGAGATAAATAGATACCATTTTTAAGAGTGTTGACATAGGAAATGTCAAATATGCAAATTTGTATGAAAAACTGTAGATGTATTCAGTATTTTCGCAACCAATAACCCAAAATAGAACCTTTTGATTGAAAATCAAATCCTTAAAAGAAATCTTAAGAATAAATGTTAGACAACTGTTATATAAACTGTGAAGGGAGTTGGGTAAAATTTCCCAGGAATATTGAAAAGCGTTAAAAAACTAATCGGAACTCTGTCTCCACTGAAGTAATGAAGATGGGAACACACTGTTTTTACAAGCAGTCTATTTCGGATATTTACCTTCAAACTTTGATTATATGGTTTGATTTTTAAAAAATAAAAAATATATTTTTCGACGAGTCCTGCATTGCCGTATCACTATGTTATTATTATATATTGTGACATTCATCTGACAACATGGTCTACATGAATAAAACTTAAACTAAACAAACTAAACAAACATATTGGAACTCAGCAATCGTTGTCTAAAACTCTTAGTATTAATACAAAAGTCAAACAAACTGTACACACTGTTAAACGTTCAACACATTACACGTAGTGGATCGTTCTGACCATAATCGGTGCGTCTAAAATCTAGTCTAAAGAAATCAGTGCGTCTCAAATTACGGGGAATGACATTAATGTTGAGTTGAGTCAGGATACTAGGAGAATCTATGCAACCGGTTAGAACATTTTGCACGAATAAAACTCTTTCCAATTGCCTTCTCCTGCTCAATGTGTCCATTCCAAGAAGCTGGCAGCGATTTTGTGACACTATGATCGATTATTCAAAATATTTGTAGAAAAGGATAGATAAATAATAGTTTCAACAGGTTTATATTTTATATAAAAGTGGCAAGATTTCCCCCTATATTAAAGAATAACATTTTACAAAAAAAGTCGAGGAAGAAATTTAAATACATAAAATATTATGAACAATAATGTTCATTTTATGTCATTGGTAGCGTTGTAAGTACGGTATGTGCTGATTTTTTTTCTTGGGTGGAGCTGCATGACAGCTTGTTTGTCAAGACTGGACCCTTTCCCAACATTTCCCATTACTAAGACGAATACCATGGTCACGCTAGCATATGCCGACCACGTGAGCACCATTTGAAGTATTGAGTATTGAACTCTGCAATATTGCACCCAACAACTTTGAATCAATTTCTAATTAAAGATGTCTAAGAAGACTGTTATACATTTCGAACAGTTCCTGGAAAACGACGTTCAAAATACTGTCTATATTGACAGTGCTGAAGTCTCCTCCAGAAATGACTTTTAAATTACTATATGCATTTCATCAATACTCTATTGTGAATAGTTCAATAATTACAATTACCTTTTGGAGATGACACACAGGCCTATTATGCAGTCTATATCGTCAACAAGTGGTACTAAAAGTCAACCCCAACAAATATCATGATTTCAGAAATCTACCTGATATATGTTTACCTTACTTCTAAAACTAAATTTTTGAAAATTTTATCAGTAATGAATAAACTGCTATCTCCATATTTTGCTTAAAGACATTCATTTGCTTCGAAACTTCTAATTAATCTGGGGAATCTATACTCTACTAAAATTTTCATACAAGAGAAAATAATATCGATAATTCTAAAATGCGCCTTAAACAAAACTCATTATTGTAAAACATTCTTGAATAATTACAATTAAAATACGTACATAGAAAAGTGTTTCAAATCTTATGTTTCAATTTAACAGGCTCTTTACTGTCGCTGTTATTTTAGTTATGAGTCTTGAGGTTTTTCATTTACCTACTAAGTGAACACAAGAAGTAAATGGAATTAATAAACCAACATAAAAAAAAACACCACGATATACTAGTATGTGTACACACCATGCGTGCTGCATTCCTAAGTAGGCCCTCTGCGTTCTAATTTCGATTTAGATCTGGTAAACTCTTGTACCCCGAACGATATTTAGGTTCATGGGCGTAGCTAGCGAGAGGGCAGGTGAGGGTGACTGCCTGGGCAATCAAATTTAGCCTCTGTGAAATAGATTCGGAAACGCAATCATCTCCCGAAAAAATATTCATTCCGGGAAATGGCCTCTGGGAAATTACCTCTGGGAAATTATCTCTAGGATATTATCTCTGGAAAATAGTCTCTGAAAAATGGACTTTGAGAAATAGCATCTGGAAAATACGGGAAAGCAATAATTTCCCGACAAAAAATTGAATGGGCTCTAAGAAATGGTTTCAGAAAAGTAATTATTTCCAGAAAACAAGATGAACACATGTCTACTTTGGAAAATTCGTCAATGCGGATAATTACCTGTGAGAAAAGGATTCCTTTAAATGGCGTAGCATCAGAAAAATAATTCCCGGAAAACAATCAATTTCCCGAAAAAAGAAGGACAGATATCTGCTCTGAAAAATAGTCACTCCGGAAAATGGCTTCTGGGAAATTGTTTCCGGGAAATGACCTCTGGGGAAAGGCCCCTAGAAAATGATTTCAGTCAATCATTTTTCAAAGAAACAATAACAGAGATCCGTTTAAAAAAATTATTCATTCCGGGAAGTGGCCTCTGGGACATGGCCTTTGATAAATGGCGTCTAGAAAGTTGCCTCTGGGAAATGATTTCCTGTAAATGCTTTTCAACGAAATAGTGTAAAACTAAAAACCGATATGAAATAGTTTGGAATTTTGATAATGTCTACAGACCGGGAATCGATGACCAACAAAATTTTGAAATCCGAGATGGCGGCTTCTGGTTGCCATATCCTTTAATTTAAATCCTGGCTACGGTCTAGATAATGTCTAGTTATGATATGCGGTGATTTAGAATATTTATCGTCCTAAATCAATAAATTATTGAGTTATTACCAACATTTAACCATTTATGGGCTGGCATATATCAGCTTATCATTTGTTCATCATCATCGTTCGATATTAAACACCACCAAGAAAAAATAAATAAAAACTAGCTTTAAAAAGACGCAAGCTCTTGAGCAATGTTGTAGATGTAATGTTGGTATATCGGAATTATCATGGATCGAATGGTCGTTAACTATGGTTTTTATCGATATACAAACTTTACATCCTAAACGGTACAGTGGAGTACGTGAAAACTGTGGTGAAGAGGGTATACGCACTTTACTCCTTCTGAAATAGTTACTCATTCAATCTATTTCTGCAGGTAGCAAAGTACAAAAACAACTTACACTGGGAAAAAATCGTACAATTTCGTATAGATTATGAATAGTGTATCATTTCAAATTAGAAATATATTAGGGAAAAATCCTGGGGGGCCTACAGAATGCTGGAGGGGCCTGGCCCCTAGGCACCCCCAGTAGTTACGCCAATGAACATCTTGCTTCCTCACAGATTTTTGATTACCAAGATTGACTTCAATCGACTCGCGAGGACCTGTCGTTCCATATCCGGAAGGCTTACTTCGAAAATTGTGAAACCAACAAGCTCCTCGCTAAAATACCACCTGGGAAGTGTCGCGTGGTATCCTTGCTAAGATACCTCCTTTTGTCCAATGATTGCAGCAGTTAAATTAATAGTTTAAAATTCGCAGAAGATCTATCTAAGATGCTAACTCAGGACGGGCAGCTGAAACCCAGGTCTCAATATACGTTGATGCAACAAACGTACAGATATCCAGAAGTCCTGAAGTTTTCTTCTTTGAAAGATTGTATTGCGTTCGGAACTTTCAAGATTCAAATGGCTTTCGCCATCCACGTGGCAGTGTGCATTGGTTCAGGGTGACGGAATTGAACACATTTAGCATCAGTGCCATCAAGGAAGATTAAAGTCTTGAACTTTTTTGCTGCATCAGATAACCAATCGAATCCTTGTTGTTAAAAGTACTATGAAGCAATCTAAATTCTTTCCAGTCCATTATGTTAGACGGTCTCCTACTACCACTCCTACGAGTTGTTCCTGAAGATGTTCCTGGGTGGTTGAAACTGAAACATTCTCGGTTTTAAAATGTAGTAAACTTTTTCCTGTCATTCTCCTGTGACACAACTGAACATGTTGGAACAAAAC
Organism: Aedes japonicus; assembly: GCA_034211315.2. Lineage (NCBI taxonomy): Eukaryota > Metazoa > Arthropoda > Insecta > Diptera > Culicidae > Aedes > Aedes japonicus. The sequence goes on from JASCZW010004435.1 coordinate 78,595, forward strand.
AAAAGATGCGATTATGTTGGGGAGACGGAGAGCATTTATTCACATATCTCTCTTTCCTCTGTGCACGTTTGTGGTTTGGTATGAGAGAGTTAAAATCATTCTAATTTTTTAATTATACCCCGTTATTGAGCGTAGTGCGCGCATTAAAAATATGACACTATTTTCGGATGGATGGTTAAAAAGAACGGAAAAAGATAGTTTTATAAACCAAACTGCATTTTATTCATTAAAAAATTGAAAACTTCGCAAAAATACCTCTACATCCTGCCCGCCGCTTTGCGGTAGTAAGCTGGAAATTTGGCTTTTTTTTAAATAAGGTTGTGGGCATATTCTTCATTTCCTAGGCCGCTTTTTTAATCAAATCATCCATCTTTATGGCCAAGAAATTATTTGAATATACTCTTCTTTTCAAATTGGCCCAGAACTTCTCGATTGAGTGGAGTTGGTAACCGCTCCATTTCCTCCAGCACACACTTCGAGTAGTGGGCCGACGATAGATCCGGCCGAAACACCAACGTCGTCATCCTTGTGGTACTTTTCTATGAAAGTGGCAACTTCTGGGAGGCCCTTCGTACTGTGGGGCTATTCATAAACTACGTAGACTTTTCTGGAGGGAGGGGGCCGGTGTTTGACCAAAGTCTACACTCCATACAAAAATTCAAACATATGTATGGAGAAAAGTCTACGAGGGTGGACGGGGGGGGTCTAAGATTTCAAAAATGAGTATACGTGGTTTAAGAATCCGACCTGTAGATCTCGCCGTTCACTGCCAGCCCCGACAAAAAGAAAAGGGGAAGTGACATCCCATTTTCACTGATTGTGAGCCACAGCATCACCTTCTTTTGGAACTTCGTGTGCACTATGTAGTTAAGATCGCTGCTATTTTTTTTGTCGGGGAGGTGAGCCTTTGCCTTGCCAGTCGTTGCCGTCCAACTTGAGGTACGTCTCGTCGTCCATAACGACCACTACGTTCCACATCGTCGGGAAGATCTCTTTGACCATATTCTTCAGCCGTTGTTTCTGGGTGTCCGCTTGGTTCTCCGGCACGGCTGGCTTGGTATGACACTTCGGCATATAGATATCCATTTTGGCCAAATACTTTTTGGCCGTTTGGCTAGTCTTCTCGGCCCAACGCACGGAAAGAATTGGCCACCTTGCCTTTCGTCTTCGGTCGTTTAAAATGGTTCGAGAGCCAGAACCAGGCTTGCCTCTGGGATGGCCGACTTTTTTAGGCCTGGATACTGGCGATACGAACAACCCATAGAGATGTCAAATGATCAAGGTATATTGGCAACTCGTTTATATTGACTACTGACTGAAGGACTGACCACCAAGTCGCTTTTTTTAATACTCGCTTTATGTTCAATCAACGTTGCTGCTCCACTTTTAAATCCTGTAAAGTACAATTCTCAGCACCCATTTCTTTATATAAAAATCTTTGAAATATGTACCTTGTTTACAGACATCGTATCTAAATACATGGAGTTGACCTTATCTTCGACACCCCATTTTGATAAATATTCAATAGCTAACTCAGCCATTTCTTCACCGGTACCATGTTCTAACAGGTGCACCCAGCAGATGAGCAGTCTAAATTTCAGTGATAATTATGGGTCGATGATCATTTTTTTCAAAACCATTCAATGTATTCATAATATTGCTGCCCCAGTGAACAGTCAACACTCCATCAACGTCTAATGTGTTCAACACGTCCGATGCCATGGTATTGCGGACTTCATTTCGCTTCTAATTGAAGTTACGTTGATGTTGGAATCTTGGATATAAGTTTCAAAGGATTAAGCAACAGCAGCAGCAGCTAGGATCAAGGTAACATTCCTGTTGCTAACTTTGGAAACATCTGGCGATTGTGCTAACTCTGACAAAATTGCATTCATGGTTTCTGTCCACTTTTCCGATGATTGTTCTGCATCTGCTTTATCTTTGAATTTCAAAATCTCTATCACCATATTCAAAAGAAGTACCCGTTGGCTGCTCTTCTGAGAAAAACATTGGAACTCTAAACCTAATTTTCTACCAAATAAACCTAACCTTGTCGTTTTCTTGTTCTGCTGTTTGTATCTAAAGGTTATACGGAATCAAATTACACTACTTTTAAATGGCTGTAACTTTTTACCAGTTGCGTATTTTCTATGGAAATTTTGGGTGGAATTAGGCCAATGTGTATTTAAGCTGTGTACGTTTCACTAGCAGATGTGCAATCGTTGCGAATATGGAATCGGAAGAATAGCAGCGGCACAAAGAAATTTTGCACATGTACCTCGAAAATTCGGTTCTTTCTCGTCGTGCCGTAAGTAGGTGTCTCGTATTTTTCGTATTTTAAATCGGTGCCACAAACGTTTGACCAATGATCGGAAAGAAAATAGCGGCAAGAATGAATCTCCGTATAATGTTGAGGATCACAGAGTAATTCAAGCTTTCAAGAGGAATCCCAACAGTTCAGTTCAAGATGTGACGAAGAAAGTGAATCTAACCAAAACTTTCGTGCAAGATGCAAAAAACGTGAAGGACTACACACGTACAAAGTCCAAAAGGCGCCTAATCGCGATGAACAGCAGAATACAGTAGGTTAAACGCGTGCACGGAAGCTCTACACCCAGATGTTGACGAGATCACATTGCCTGATTATGGATGATTTAATTATTTTTATTATTATTTTTTTCCGTCGTCCTATTTCCTCACATGATGACAATCACCGACGCCAGGGAGACGACTTCACCACCTGGACCCTACCTATCGACTCATGAATATGAGCCGGGACCAACAGCTTTACTTTCCTTCCAAAGGAAGACGTTACAAGATTATTTCGTCTCAGAAAAACCGCCGACGTCGACTGGGATTGAACCCAGACCCACTTGGGTGCCAAGTTGCAGTCACGCTTACCACTACACCACCGACGCCGGCCGTTATGGATGATGAGACGTATGTAAAAGCAGACTTCCGGCAGCTTGTGGGCTCCAGTTTTTCACTGCTCATCATAAATTCGATGTCCCTGAGGACGTTAGAAAGCAGAAGATGTCAAAGTTGACCAAAAAGATATGATTTGGCAAGCAATTTGCTCGTGTGGAAAGCGTGTGTACCTAAAGGAATGCCTCCAAAAGCGTCTACTTCCTCTTCTGAGATCACACGATGGTCCTACGATTTTCTGGCCGAATTTAGCCTCGTGCTATTACTCAAAAGAGGTTTTGGAGTGGTACAAAGCTAAGCAGGTCAATTTCGTGCCGAAGCATCTCAACCCCCGAACGCACTGGAACTGCGGCCAATTGAAAAGTACTGGGCCATCATGAAGCAGGCACTTCGCAGGCATGCTAAGGAAGTGAAATCGGAGGAAGATATGAAGAAAAAATGGATCGCGACCTTTTGACGATTTGGTCTAGACTTATCGATGCTCCCCTTTCAGCTAATGGATGCTGTACCGAAATTTCGGTAATCCATGTTTACCGATAATTTCAGTATGTGCAGTTTTGTGCACATTTTTTACCTTTGTTTACGTATTCTTGGTTAAGCGTGTATATTAACTGAAGCGAACTTGCTTGCAAGTTGCAAACAAGCTATAAAGATGAATATCTTCACGATCATTCAGATTAACTCAAGAATGTGTTATTCACACAGTGAGTAGGGTATTTAGAAAAATACAGCTAAAGCTACAGTATAATGAACGATAGAAACCGTTTTCGATGTTTTTCTTTTTCGAGGAGGACGAACAAAACAGTTCACTTTGTTAATGTATTTAGAAGAAACTGCTTGATTCTCCGATTTGAAATTACTCATGATAGGCGCCTAAAAACAGTATTGATTGTTGATTTGAGTGACCAGGGGCAAACAATTGAATTTAATCATAGCTCTTTGAATAATGCCAAAAAATATGAATGAACCGTGCTTTAGACCAGACCAATATTCGAACTTGGAGAGAGTGAAACATGTAAGGTAAAACGTCTCTGAGCTCAATATTTACCGCCACGATGGCCGCCTTGAGCTCCCAACTCGTGTCATCAAAGCCACAAATCTCAATAAATCTTAGGCCTTAACTTTTATACAAGGTAAAACGTGGTTGTTTGCTGATTTTTTTCTGAGATTTATGTTTCTAAAATCGCAAGGTGGTAATGCTGGACAAAAGAGTCTGAAGCGTTTCTTCTTGAAGCACTCATATAAATCTTAAGATGACAACTTTTATACTGCATAATCATAAGCTGCTGACGAATTCTAGTTTGCCATCGAACTCCGTTGTTACAATTTTTACTGGTGCATTGCAATCAACATCCCCCATAAACGTAATGCTTTGCCTACAAGTAATTTATAAATAGATCGAATCGCCTGAACAACAGCATAACTGCTTTATTCTGAAACGTTCTAGCATAGTGAGGAGAGCACGCGCTCACCTAGATTAACTCATTTCCTTTCTGTCACCCGTCCAGATTGGAAGTGCAATAACGGCAATAACTATTCTCATTTCTTCGCCTTCCGTGTGATTTGCAACACGACACATCTCAGCACGATCAACGTCTTTGATTGCTATTTTTACTAATATCTGTCCACTATACCGCTGCACTATGGAGAATATAAATACACGATGGTGGTCAAAAATATCTTATTCCTAGAGAGTATACAATTGTATTCCAAACTTGAGTTAAATGACACAGGAGTGTATGTTTGGTTCGGCAATGTTGACTATTCCCGGCAACCAATTTTCAAACCCCTAATTGTTAATATTCTTCCATCAAAACTAGGTTATTTCGAATTAATTCCAATAGTGAGCCATTAATTTAAGCCATATTTTTCTTCAAATAAACCACATGCACTCGACAACGCAATGTCGGGGCTGCCAACAATACTTAAACTACCTTTAGAAAATTGGCGCAATATAAAACCACTTTCAAGCCGTTCTGGACGATCCTGTCGATTGTTACATTGGAAAGGATTACAGAGCAAATGAAACTCAATAAACAAAAACGTCAGATGTGTGCACGATGCAATGAAAATATTTATAATATAATGAAATCTTCTTCGATCGCTAAAACATAGATAGAATAGGAAATTTTTCTCTATACTACCTCAATGAAAAAGTTCGCGGAATTTATTCAGGATATTACACAAACAAAATTATACAACAAAATCGATATTGTCCCCTACAAGGTACTCTCCATAGCATGCAACGCACTTATGGCAGCGCTTGATCCTGTCCCCGAAACATTTCTTATTAAGCCTGTCTACGGTAAACCTCGCACACTTTTCTTTCAGTGTAGATTTTGAATTTTCTTACGGATCGTTAAAACGTTTCACTTATATAGAGCTAAAGCTGTCCACTTTATTTCGTGGTACAACATGTTTACATTCTTGTTACATTCAGTAGAATCAGAATGGCGTCGAATTAAGTGGAAGTGCGCACACGAATTTGGTACGAACGGCAGCAAAATCAGAATTTAGAAATTGCGATCAGAATCGCAATCCTGCCAAGAAACTCAAACAACCGAAAAGTACCGTGTTTTGAGTTAGCCAATCAAAAAGTAAGCTTTCGACAAATGGACCCATTATTGAGAAAAATGTCAATCTTGCTGTGTAAAATGTGGCTCGCAAAGTTAGGAAGTGAAAATCATGCGTACAAAAAGTAAAACAGAGGCAAGGACTGAAAGCATAAAAAGCGATAAAGGTGCACAATCGTAATGTTAAGCAAAATTTCACTGCAAGTCGTCCTAAGGAGCTTTATACCAACTTTTTGCAAACATTTTCTTGGATCATAATGGACGACGAAACATAGGTACTCGAAGACTTGACCGATTTCCGGGTCTAGCTTTTTATACCGCAATGCAAACGAAAACTGCTGACGAGCAACTCCGGACAACGAAGATGTATTTCATTTTGCAGGCCATATGTAGTTGTGTACGAGAAATAATGTCTGCAAAAGCGGTTGCTACCATTTCTCAGGAGCCACGACTCTCCAGCTCTGTTTTGGCCTCTTGTCACTATGCAAAATCCATCCTGGAATAGTACAAGGTAGAAGAGGTCAAATACGTGCCAAAAAACAGCCAATCCACCAAGTAGTCAAGAACTTCGCCCAATAGAGAAGTACTGGGCTCTAGTTACGCGGAAACTCTTCGAAACTAAGAAGATTGTCTATAATACCGATGATTTCAAGAGAAGATGGAGAATCTTTACGGCGGGCGTATCTAAGGATATCGTACGGAACCTGATGACGGGTGTAGAAAGTTCGAGAATTTGCAAATGTCAAATTATCAAGCAAAAATTTCCATCTAAGCAGTGTTGTTAAATTCAACAATTGCCTTTGATGAGTGAATTTGATGAGTTGCGCTGTCAGTTTTTGTATCGTATCGTTCAACCGTGACACATAATTCGTGAATGTGATATACAGTTTTGTTGCACATATTTTTGAGGGTGTGCATGTATCGAAACAAATTCATTGCTTTCGTGCTTACTCACACGTGATAGTGGGGAGGGGATTGTTTTATTTCTTAATTCTTTAGTACATTTAACTTTTGTTAGTGTCGAACTAGCCTAGGTGGCTAAAAGTTACTTAAAAATGATTGAAATAAAAACAAGGATCTTTAAACATTTATAAACAAATTTTTATGAGTTGATATTGTTTTTTTTTTGGAATAAAAATTATTTTTCAAAGCTGTAGTACAAAGAAGGAAAAATCTCGGAAAAACCGGAATTTGTCCCTCTATACAGAAGTTTTATGTTATGTTTGGTAAGTATTTATAAAAATCTTAAAATCTTGCAACACTAATAAAATATATACTGTTATCTACGATCAACAACATGATCATTTATATGAAATAACTCATAATAATATTGTTTAAATTCATTTTATTGTGATAATTTGTTAGTTTTTGATTATTAAATAAGCATTATTTTATGGTAACATTGATTTATAATCAATGTACTATATAATTTCTCGAGAAATTTTTAATGTAGATATATATTTTTTGGGAATCGGTACATTCGGAGCTAAATTTTTGTTTAATGTAAAGAATTAGCAATTGTTTTAACTTTATTATGCTATTTTAGCAGATTACTTACAAATTTTGAGCCTAAAAATATCCACAGACAAAGGTAAAAGAAATGTAGTTTTTCTTATGAATATTTATAAATATACACACTTTGGAATGTAGTTTCTCTTAAGTTTAGTTGCTACTACAGTTTTTGCATAACTCGTCATGGAGACATTACACATTCATATGCAAGAGACTTTTCTTGGGTCCTCCTAAGTAACATACCAAATCCGAGCTGAAACTGAAATCCCATCATCTTGAAGAAGAATACTTGAATTCAGCTGTTGGCACCGCTTCATAATCAAATCACATTGTCGTCATACTATCCGTATTCTAATCTTTCTTATGCACTATATTTTCAAAATTCACAATGACAGTCTGAGCAAACAATAGCTAATTGCGAAAGCAATATGCTTGAAATGCTAAGCAAGAAGAAAAAAATGCACCTGCAAAATATGATAGTTAAAATTCTTACAACGACTCGAATAATAAATCAATAAAAACTACTTACCTGCATAGTTTTAAAAATAATCATTGGATCACAGCAACAATGACAACGATGACATCAATGCATATAATAAAACATCACTTCACAGGTATTTTGCTAACCACCGCCCAATGGTACGTTCTGGCCGAAGTACTCTCTCCGCGTCTCTTAACTTGCTTTTTGATTTTCTACAAAAATGGTTTAACAGCGCACAGTTTCAGGCACAACACTTTTTTCTCCGCCAGCTTGTTTTTTATTTTCTTAGAACCATCAAAACAAACATTTTCCTTCATCTTCTATTCTCCACTACACAACTGAACAGCTCACTGTAGTCTACCTTTAGATGACCTGATGAGTTGCACGAGGGTTGTATGTGAGCGTTTATCGAGTAGCGTGACATTACTGTGAAATCGACAAGCAAACTTATCAAAAAACGATTGATGAGAAAAACAACAGCACTATCACCGACACACCGACGTTAATGACAATATAAAATCTCTAAATATTTCTGTTCAAGTCATACCAAGGTAACCAATAAGCAGTTCCAAAGCGTCTCTACGGCAGCCTAACAGCATTTAGTTGCCATGCAACATAATCCACTTTGGCCCAATAGCTGCTTTACTGCAATGCTATGATAATGCTTCATTAATGCTATTTTGAATTCGAAATGCTTATTACAGGCTACAAGCATAGAAATGCAGCTTTACAACAGATAGCGTTCAAGATGCTGATATAATGCTAATATAATGCTTGTTGTATCTGAAATGCAGATTTATGGTTGACTTACTGCATATGAATTTTGAACATACACGCAAAAAAAACGCAATAGAAACTGCCATTTCCGGTTAAATTAAAAGTAAATACCAACAATTTTCACCTGACTATTAATGCATTTGATTTTACCATGCCTGTGATTAGATCAACCATGTGTGGTTAGGTTGAAGGATTCATCATCATTTTTCCGTCATCATCAATCAATCTAAAGCAGTTTTTCGTTTGTTATTAAATTTGAAATAAAATGTATTCACTGTGGTCCGCAGGGCGACAAAATACGTGAATACACTTTCGACTTATGTTTTGATTTTGAACGAAAAAACCTGCTTTCTAATTTTGATGTGTGAAAATTGATGATGAATCCTTCAACCATAATATCAATATGAGGTCTGCCAAATATACCACATATTTTGAAAGCTTTACCATAAACGTAGCCAATGACTGAATATTAGTAGTATTTAAATTTTTTTCTGTTTACAAGATAAATGAAAAATTGAAAACTTTCTTGAATTTCCAAATATTTTGAAGAAGCTTTATGATAAAAAGAACATAACTTAGCCAGCTACTCTGTGCTATCTTAATGATGGAAGTTGCCTTTGGTTAAATTATTTACCACCGCGTGATATTCTTATGGGACGATATTATGGAAAAGGCTGCTCTAAATAGTTGTTCAGGTACTGCAAACTTGTATTCCGATATGATCAGAAAACTTGATTGAAACTAAGACACAGAAAATAAAAGTTTAGTTATATTTAATACTGATTTTCAGAAAATACACTTTCAATTAGTCTCGGTAAGTATTTGATGTTGGTATTTTATCTATTAATCTTACAATGAAGGACAAATAACAGTCATGAGCTACCCATATTTTGCCCACATTTATCCCCATAGTCATCGCCTGCCAGCAGGAACCAATCCATCGTGCAAATCCAGCTTCTCTTACGAAAAGTGTGCGATCAGCAGCAACTTGGGCGGCGCTTGGGTACGTTGACGACATGGATTAATTTTCGCCTGTCTATTTTCTCCCGGTTGGCAAGGTGCAGATTCGTTGATGTGGATTAGATAGGTTCAATAATTGAGATTTGTTGAAGCTGACATTCCATAAGCCGTGTAGGTGGATTAAGAAAGGAATAGGTTTCACGTTCAGAAACTCAATTTCGCATTAAAGCAGCCACTGCAATTCTACACTCGTAAAAGAAGATCATATGATTAACCGTCACTAGATCCGTGACACATGGCGGTTTTTTTCTATTCTCGATCATACAACCAGTGAAAATATTCCGTAGTCATTGCATGAAAATGAAATGCCTGACATTTTTTGAATAGCTATGTTCTTGTTCCATAAAATCTTACGATTAAATTCTTATGATGTACTTCCTATTCCTATCGAATACAATAGACTGCAATATAAAAAGCCCATGAACAAAATCAATAAAAAAAAAATCTTGAATTCTCAGTACCTAAATTGAGATAAAAGTAATTGAGAACTTGGAAATAGGAAAGTAACCATAATTCAATGATTACCCAGCAATAATGCAAACTAAAATAGAATAAAGGGTGTCCCACATCAAATTGCATCACGAAAACCCTGTAGAAAATAACCCATTGAGTATTTTCTCTAGAAAATTTGGGTACACGTAAATAGTTAAGAATGTTATTTTATATCGCTGTCAGTTTTTCGAAAATTGGAGAAAATGACTTCGCCCGAAAAGCAACGTCGCGAATTGATTTTGCACAAGCACCTGGAAAATCTTCAACTCTCTCATCGGGACATCAGAAAACAACTCGGAATCGTGCAGTCAACTGTTATGGCTGGCCCACAATTGATACGTTGCGGATGCGTTTGCGTGAATTTGACAGTTTTCCCAGAGCTTTCCTGTCAAATTTACGTCAACGCATCCGCAACGTATCAATTGTGGGTGACCCTTTAGTCGTGTGATTAAACGTTACTACGAAACTCTGAGCACCGAACGAGAGGAGAAATGTGGCCAGAATTAGTGATTCTATTAGTGATCAGGATTACAAGCGTGCCGTGAAAGGGTTTAAACGGAATTCCAATGCTTCGGTCAGGAATGTGGCCAAAAAATTTAATATGTCCAAGTCTTTCGTACAGAGAGCCAACAACCGGGAGGGACTGCAAAGAGAAACAGGCACTATGAAAGCATCCCAAGGAGGTCAAATCTGAGGAAGACAAGCAGAAAAAGTGGCTTTCCGTACAGAAGAAGCTGCAGCCAGATGTTGTACAGAACCTTATGAGTGGAGTTAAGTGTAGGATGCGAGCGTACAGTTATGACATTGAAGTTGAATGAAATGAATATGCCAAAAGCTTATTAATGGGTTATGTTTTATTGTCTAAATGTTTGAAAAGGAACGGTCAACTGGGTCATTTTCTCCAGCTTTTTGATGAAATTTGATGTGGGACTATAATTTTTGTGTGGCTTGTGCTAACGTAAGAACTCGCGTCGCTTCTCTCGAGCTGATGTGGAACACCCTTCATTAAATTGCAAATCGAAAAAATTTCACAAAAATGATTCACCTGAGCATGAGCATGGATGACTACCCGAGGTTGCTACTCTGTCATTGATAGATCAGCAGTATTTTCAAAGAAAAACAATAGATGATGCTCGGGACTAATAAACAACACAGAAAAAAATAATTAATTTTAACAAGCGTGTAAAATTTATCCTCGTTTAATTCCGCACCAAAGGAGGCGTAAACAACGTAATTGGTTGTAGTCTTTGATGAGCCGTACAACAATAGGGAAGCGGAACCTATTCTCACCATAGTACATATATCCATCACATTCTGCAGCCATCCAACTTCAAACGTAAAAAGATGTTTAGTTTCTCCAATAAATGGACGCAGTAACCAAGAATATATAATCCTGGCAAATAAAATTAGGTCTTGAATATAATTAAAAGCTACAAAAACGTTTCGGAGACTTAAATTTCGTAAAAATAATGAGCAGTCAGATTTTCAACACAATTGCTTACCTCTGCACTACAAATTCGTCGTTTTTATCTAACCGTACTAGGAATATACTCGAGCCAGACTCCAAGTTTTCTCTTTAATTTTTATTTATATCCTCACACATTTTCGGTACGTAATTGCATAAATCATAAAAATCATACTTCACTCATTACACTAGTCACACGAGAATCTACGAATACATGATAAAATACTAGAAAACTATGGGATTAATATTCACAATAATATAAATACGCTTGCACCTATTCTGAACCGTGTTAACAATCGACGTAATCGCTTGATGTTGCACTGCTCACATACTGTATAGCATACACATCAACGTTAGTGTGCGTGTTCAATCATGAGTCTTGTTGTCAATATTCTCATGGAAGAATAACAAACAAACCCTTTCATTTTGTCTTGGTTATATGCATGCTACCCAACACACGTGAAGTGCTGTCAAATGATCTACTTCATTTTTGGGTGTAGTAGTGGAGCGCGTTATCTTGTTTATATGTTTTCTTGATCAAAATCAGTACAATTAATATATGTACACAGATGGGATTAATGTTTTTCGTGATATTATTTATATAGGTTCATAGCAGGTTCAACTTTTCCGTATTAAATTGGAAGAAATTTATCAGAATCGAATGTTTTGTGTGTTGCTAAACGATTAACGGTAGGTTGACGAATAAATTGTGAATAACCTGTGTACTCAGTGTTTGGTATTCAGTGCATATTCACCGTTTTCCACTGGAGGTCTGCTTATTGAGCTCAATATAGGTTCCGCTTCCCTATTTGCAATCTTTCATACAACAGACTTGATTCAAGCGTTACCTGGCTTAAATTTACATAAAATATCCCATTATTTTCTGCCAAATCTAGCATTCCCTTTATGTGCATTAGATAACGCAGAAAATTAAATGTTTCTTTTTAACTGTGAACCTTAATGTTTATCTAATCATCCTTTTTGTTGTTGCACGAAGCACGTAATCAATTTTAATGTTTGAAAATTAGAAATATCCTTCTTATCAACATGCAACCCTAAAGATGTGAAGAAAAAGTATTGATATGCTTACCTAAGGACACGGCAGGTTGTGAAATTTAACAGGAGTATGTGAAATTAATCGTAGGGCATGTTTGAAATCATCCGATCATGCAGACAATCTCTTGCATAGCTACCACAATGCGAGGTAGGCAAGGGGGAGGGGCGCCCCTTGACAGGTAAAAGATTACCGGCTAGATCGTTCTAAGATACTGTTCGATGTATAACTGAGGCGATCCCAAACTGAGGCAATACCGGTGCTGGACCGCCCCAGTGCAGGTCAATTAAGGACAGGGTATGAATATGTTGAAGTGTCTCTCGTTTTATTATAAGCCGAGATTAACATTGCACTTTCACGAGAAATGGCATGGTTGTTTGATGAAAGGATTTTGCAGCATGGTTCGTTTTTATAAACGATACTGTTAAGGAGGACGTGCCTGTTTTGATAGCGTTAGTATGATTCAACTGTGATAAAATATTTAAGGTAAGTTAAAATATTACTCTCTGCATCTTAGATTCGATTAACAATTCAGTAGCCTTTGTGTTACATGCACACCTCACGATTAGACTTCACCTTACACGAGGCACAACCTACATAGTTCACTTAGTATTAGAAATTTTATCATTAACTTAAATTGGTTATCTTACTTCGCTTTTCTTTCCGGCATTACACGGATCAACGGACTTCGAGTAAACTCGGTTGGTATTTCCACTGCAAAACCAATTCAAACACTGTATCGCGCTGTCTGGTAAACTGTACTGTGGATTGTTTATTGAATCCCGCAAACAATAGTTTTCAACCTAGTGGATAGACATCTGCCACATATTAATCTTAACGCGAAGCTTTGACAGAGGAACGCGTCGCCTTAGAAGCGGAAGATGATAGAGTTGGAAGCTTGCGGTTTTCTGCGCCGACAGTTTCTCCTTGTGTACTCCGGAAATTTCCAGAGTCTCATGTAACATAAGGTCAAGCAAAGTCAACCGTGACACCGGCCGCAGCAGAGCCTTCTCTCCAAAGGTCACGACAGCCTGTCGAAGTCTGCCATCCAGTTTCGGGACAATATGAATGATTCACTCCCGTGTGCAAGAAGTTGCCGGGCGGTCTGGCACTGGTACCTATTCCCTCACAACCGCGGATGGATGTGATCATTTCTTCTGAACAAAACATGACGATTGATAGTATTAACCAGCCGACCTGACCGGTGGTCAGAATCCGACTTGTTCAAAAACCATACTGAAGTTTAAACCTAAAAATTAACCTACCGTCTCTCTTTCTCTTTCTATCCTCAAACATTCTCAACTTACGTTCAACTGGTGTAAAAACCAGGAAAACACAAAGTTGCTGTAGCAAGCACAACATAAGCGCTATGCAATTACTAAGTCAGCGGCGTTTCATATGCGAAACTGTTCTTTGGGCCAACAAACTCGCTCCAGCTGTTTAAGCCAGCTGGTGTATTTGTGACCATAAGAACGTTTTTTAAACAAGTGTAGGCAGAGAACTCTTCCTTGATTACTCAGCCCAGGTGACAAATCTGCCCAGAGGCGTGTAAAATTAGGGGGCCATTGTAGGCGATCCGTGATGGCGTAGTGGCTGGGCAGTCCAGATCGGGTCGCCACACCCGCTCCCATCTATGTCGAAGTTTTTCGGCTCGGCTTCTATGACTAAATCCAGCTCAGATTAACGACTCAACACACTTATTAGCATTAGCATTAGCATTGAAGCAGTGCACACCTCGTGGATGGAGCTACGATGAGAAGTTAACCTCGTTGAAGATATTGCATGTCACCATGAAATAGGAATCCAGTTTCTGGTACGTTTTCATCACGCAATAATCTCCCAAATACACTCCCTTTGATTGCTCACTTGGCCACATCCATGCAACCGTTGGAGATAGGGAGGATTGGTATTCTACCGTCAAGAAGACACGGGAGAACCCACGTAGCCTTCAGTAGATATCAACGTGCCAGGGAAATTAACAGTCGGAGAAAAATAGTTAAACAGAATGCCCAGTATGGAGTACAGAACAAATATACAGGGGATGGACAAAATGATCGGTCAGGCAAATTTTTGATGACTAATCTCGTGCAGTGCTCTCAACTTCATGAAAGATTATCCGGATTTCAATTGCTCAAGAAGCATTCGATCTGGGAATTCAATGTTATTTTATGTCTTGCGACAAAATGTGGCCACGGTCACCGGATACCGGAGTTGTTCCTTCCGGACAGTTCTTGTTGATACAGGCTCTTCAATTGAGTCGTTCTAAGGCCGCTGGTGCTTTAAAGCCGGAAATCCTTCTATCCGCCTTATACAATCCGCTTCAACGCCCGCCCCACTCGCTACTAATAAAACCCACTCTTCCTCATACTTCATCAAATTATTTCTTGCATATCCGAACCAAAGCCAAATAAATTGATCGTTAAAGCTACCAGGAAGCTGGTTCAGGCTAGCTAGTGAATCTTATAGTTCACATTTTGGAGTAAAACCGTTATTAGCCCCTGCTACAGGTTCTCTCGAGGGCCGTTCCAGCTGATCCAGGAATGGCTAATGTAGCCAATGGCCTTCCCAAGTCGCATCGAAACCATGTTTACGAAAAATCATGAAGATAGAGCTGCTGTACGGCATGCTCTGAGTAAAATCTTAATTGGCCCCTACTACAGGTTCCCTCGGGTCTTTCCGGTGGTCAGGGAGTGGCTAATGTAGCCAATGTCCTTCTCAAGTGTATAAAAATCATTTTTATGAAAATCATGAAGATAGAGCTACTGCACGGCATGCTTTCGAGTAAAATCAGTAATTGGCTCCTTACTACAGGTTTCCCCGGGGTCGTTCCGGTGGTTCCGGAGGGGCCAATATTGCCAAAGATCCACTTTTCGTTTATAATAAGCTTTGTGGTAAAAACAAGAAAAAAGCTAGCGACATAGCATGTTTTGAGTAAAATAAAGAACTGACCGCATCCAGGACCCTTCATCAGAACCTGTTTCACGAAATGGCCATATCTCGGTCAATTTAAGGCCGATTCCTGTGATCGACCTTTCATTCGCTTTGAGAAATGTTTTGTTTTTTCGCGCGTTTACTGAAAAAAGTTTGACAACGTCATCTTGTACGAAAATTCATCGCAAAGTCAACATGTAAAATAGCCCTCCGGAAACCCGGAACAACTCCGGTATCCGGTGACCATAGCCAATTTTGTTACCAAGACATAAAATTACATTGAATTCCTGTCGAATGCTTCTCGAGCAATTGAAATCGGATAATATTTCATGAAGTTAGAGCACTGCAAAGTTGATCAAAAATTTGCCTGTCCCGATCATTTTGTCTATCCCCGTATATTTACTTTATTTACCTATATATCTGGACCGGACAACAATTGTCTTATGCAGCCAAACGGACTGTCAACTTCTAATTCACGTTAAAGGAACAAGTATTGTGATCAAGTATTGTTTTGACAAAAGCCAATTATGAACAAATAAGGGATTTTCTACTTCCATATTCAGTACATGTAAGTATTTAAAAATGTAACTGGATGTATTTCTTATAATTAGTTATGGAGAAAAAAATAAAAGGGTTTTTATTTACACTGCACAGCCTATGGCTTCCTAGAAACTTTAAAATCTGCCGAAAGGCCGACAGAATGCAAGCCATTTCTGCCTTATATTATCTTTTTTTGAAAACCGGAAAGAAGCCCACAGAATTTACTTCACATCGCGAGTTGTTGCCACATTTCTCTCCAAACAGTTCGTTTTTTACACGGCACTTTTCACATATGCTTTTTAATGAATATGACAACATTTGATAACCCTCTCCCTCCCTTGTCACGTTTTTGTATGGACCTTACAATTTTTTGTATGAGTTGTCACCTTTTCCCAAACCTTCCTCTCCTTTTACTGCGTGACATAATTAATGAACCTTCCCTATCTTCAAACGGAATCAAAAGAAACTACCAACATCGAAACCAAATCTTGTTTTAGCCTATTACGCTGTTTTCTTCAAGTATGTACGAATACAAGTGGTGCCAGATGTATTGCTAAAATTTATGACATTTTTCAGGGTTGGCAGATTGTATGATTTTGCGTTGTCCGGCGCCATTATAACGCTATTTACTCGCTCTCTGAAATGAGAACAATATTTAAGTATGGCTGTTGAAAAAGAACCTATCAGATTTCTCGAAATGCCGAAACAACATTGCATTACCTTAACATATTGTCAACTTAGGTTTCTTCGCCATTTTTTTGAAAATTTCTCATGAAGTTTAGTGTCTCTATGTACGAATAATAGCACATTTGATCGATTGAAATTGTAAAATTTGAAGAATGTTCACAAATTCTAGCTGGTTCAGGAAATCACAAACATTTAGAGATTGAAGATTTTCATGGTGTGAGTTCGACACAAATTGTCCATTACAATTACATTAATTTTCAGAGTTTTCTAATTTATTTAAGGATGGCCTCTCAAAATAATTTGAAGGGAACGGTGAGGAATTAAACTCCAAGCTCAATTAATCAAAATACAAGTTGTTATGTTTCTTAATAAAGGTATTTGATAGGTGATCATATTTGCGTTGCAATGCGTTGCGTTAGTAATTAAATAATCCGTAGATTGCACACTGGAAGCTGCTTTATCACTCTTATTTCAATTGTTTATGAAAAGCTATTTGGGAACTAATAACCGTACAACCGGATTCAGAGTACACCCATTGAAAATTTTGCAGTATTCGGTAATTTTTTACCGAACTTTCAACAGCTGAACAGTTCGGTAATCCGATTTAACGGATTTCGGTAGAATTTGACAAGTTCCGGTAATTTTACCGGAATACTGTAAAATTTCACCGAAATCCGGTGAATCGGATTACCGGAACGTTCAGCTGTTGAAAATTCGGTAAAAATTACTGAATACTGTAAAATTTTCCAAGTGTGTAGATAAGCATGGAAATACCTGTTGCCCACCACGCTGAGGCAAATCGGAACAAATCAACTTAAATCAACTTTAATCATAAATAAATAAAACCTATACTATATTCATTAGAAGTCCGTAGCTAATTTGTTTATATTTGAAGTATGTTGATGCCACTTTTTTCAAATCATTCAAAAACATAATATAACTATTTTAAAAGGGAGAAAACACTTTCAGAT
Organism: Aedes japonicus; assembly: GCA_034211315.2. Taxonomy (NCBI): domain Eukaryota; kingdom Metazoa; phylum Arthropoda; class Insecta; order Diptera; family Culicidae; genus Aedes; species Aedes japonicus. Next base: position 96,023 of record JASCZW010004435.1, read on the forward strand.
ACACAATCTGACATATTCAAACACGTCACCACAACAAGACATATTTTCGTAATTTCTGGAAACCCTCACACGCATGTTTACATTATTTTCAGTTGGCTGCCAATAAGCATAAATTTTCAATGTTGGTTTGACAGACATGTTGAAAAATAAAAACACGCAGGGAAACTTCATCCGGCACCCCAATGCGTGATTAACCACCTGTTTTATAAGGATTCAAAATAATACATTAGCCAAATATTGCGAGAAAACAAGAAATATTTTTGAATTAAAATATGTTAACTGACTGACTGATCATCAAATAGAAAGCACCATCAAAAAATAAAGTTTGTTAATAAATCGCCCACATATTATTTTATTTTGATTTCTTTGCTTGGAAATTTCACCGAATACTAAAACATTTGATTAGAGATTGCATCTTTACACCACAGTACATCATTTTCTTACACTTTCAGAGTGACTTCAGAGTGAATATTCTGGAACTATCAACCAAGCAATACGAAAGACATCTTATTATGGAGTTCAAATTAGACAGGAAAAAACAGTAAGATTAAAGATAAATAGGTGGATACGGAAAAATACTTAGCTGATCGGTGCGTGAAGCAATGGGCAACTGAGCAAACTGAATGGGGCTGGGAGTAACCGACCATTCGCACTGTACACGTTTCAATAACTCAATTTCATTAATAATCAATACAGGGTGCGGCAGAAAATAATGCGAAAATTTGTTTTATTTCTTTCAAATCCCATTTTCAATTTATTCAAGCAATAATATCTACATTTTTAAGTGCAGTTATCTTTATAAAGTCCTTTTAAAAAAATTATTCAATGTGTCCTCCATTTTTATTAATAACATCCTCGAGCCGACGCCGGAAGCCAGAGCATGCCTTTCGGACGTAGTCCTCCGACATTGACTGCCATGTGAGTGTTATGGTTGACTTCAGGGTTTTCACACTAGGGTGTGATGTTTTGCAGGCTCGTGCTTCAACATATGCCCAAATCGAATAATCCAACGGATTAAGATCTGGACTGCTAGGGGCCACCAATCCTTCGGCCAAAACTTCATGTTATCGTTCAACCATTGTTGGGTTCGATTGGACGTGTGACATGGCGCTCCATCCTGCTGTAGGACTATGTTTTGGTCCTCGGAGAAGTTGGCCTTCATCCAGGGAAGCACTTGTCCTTTAAAATACCGAAATACACTTCGGTATTGATTTTAACTCCAGCATCAATGAAAACAGGCGGCATTTTCAAACCGTTGGACGCCACCAAGCCAAATATCATGACACCAGCCGGATGGTTTGGTTTGAAATTTGAATTTCACTTATTTCCGGAACGTTCTCCATTTTCTGCGTGAAATGAACCGGTCCGTGCGGCTGTTGGCCACAGCATCGATGCTGAAAAGCTTTTCGTCGGAGAACAGGATTATCACTTTTCCTTCTTCAACAAGGAAAGCAATCTCTTGGAACGAGTCACTCGTAGTTCCTTGACCCGGTCCGTAATCAAGTGGCGTTTCACTCTGGCTCTGGAAGATGCATGCAAGTCTTCTTTGATGATTCTCCGCATGGATTTCTCCGCAATATTGGCTGCCCTAGCAAGTTTTTCTTATGGAACGCACCGGGTTGCGAGCAATTTTTGCACGGACCGATTTGATCACGTTCGGCGTGCGTGCAAAGCGCGGACGTCCGCTTCCCGGCTTCCGCTGCTTAGGACCATCGTTCAGGGACTTTTTTATGCGGTAAACTGTTGCCGAATGGCACCTTAGAACCTTGGTAATCTCTTTCGGCTTCTTCTGGGCGAGCAACACACTAGTGATCACTTCTTTCGCGAACATTTTGACTAATTTGCAATAAAACAAATAGAATGTTTGGATGCATTACTTGAAAATAAACATAAACAAATACACTTTCGACAGAAATTAGTCACTAGCTATACGAATTAACCCAATACTCAAGTTTGAACATTTTCGCATTATTTTCTGCCGCAACCTGTAAAGGCCCGGTCATGTCCTTGCAATGAGGTGGGAATAAGCAAAGAATGTTAGTGTGATCTTTGCTGTTTAAGGACCGTGTTTACCTCTGCATTCCCACAAAGGTCACAGAAAGAGTCTTTTTTATTTGTAGGTATGGCTCGATGGATCATGGATTCACCTTGATAAGTGATGTGATCACATTGATTGATTCATAATCGTTAGTAAAGGTTGGTGAGGCGGAAACAATATAATATAAAATGTTAAGTTAAAATTTTATTTGATCTAGGTTCAATATAGAGATATACATGGACAGGCTCATGTATTTGAAGACCGTGCAATATCGTAGTTTACACTCTTTACTGATCAGAACTAGTGTAATTGGCACAGAGGTCCAGCCACAGATGGAGCTTGGGAGTAGCTTTACATCTTCAATGTATGTACATGTTCATCAACTCATTCTATTTATAGATCAGCACCGACGCCGGCCACGGTCCTCACAGGTCTTTGGGGAGGTGGAAGAAGGATGATTATAGTTTGACAATCGTTGTTATTTAGAGACCGTGATCACCACTGCATATCTACAATTGCCAAGGGAAGGATGTTTGTGTTCGTGAGGCAGGCTATTTTTAGATCATGGATGCATTGTGGTACGTGAAGCGACCAATGAAAGAAAGCGCAGTAGCACTGCTTTTATTTTAAACCTAGTGGTGATAGAAAGAGGCAAGTGACAAATGGCAAGGAATGGACGGGCCTGGGATTGAACTCCCGACCATCTGCTCAGTAAGCAGAACGGGTAACTACTGAGAGCTACCCAGCCGCGTCCAGAAACATAGGGACAGTTTGTATCATCTGTTTGCAGTGTTCCGCTCATTGTTTATGAGAGCACTATAGCACCTCTCAATTATCTGGAAACCATTCGGGGTCCAACTGGTTAGCGATTTGCTTCCTCCAAGGTCACCGGGTGATTTATGTGATGCTGATCTGTATTTAAAGCTGTTTTCTGTTATTCATTGGCTGAGACCTTCGAATATTTCGTCTTGGAGGGCGAAACCATGCCTCCGACATTAGGGTGCAACCTGAGGGCCTTCTTCCTTCCACGTACAATGCGTCTGTGACTGTGTTTAATCATGTCAGTAGCAAGAAATGACCGTCAAATCTCGCAAATTTCAGTGTAATATGGGCCAACCGCGAGTACTTTAATTATTTTCGCTTTTCACTCAAATACTAAAAAAATCCTACAAAACACTGCGTTTCAGCCGTCAAGACTGCACTATTTCCAAATTTCATGTTATTTTTTTTTAATGTAAAATTCTCGTTTATTTTGTTGAGTTGCTTAAGTACCAAATACTGTACAAATTAATTACAATTCAATTTGTAAGTGGTAAACTCAATTCGCTTACGTCTACAAACATTATCACAATCAATGACAAAGGTGACATAATTTATAAATTGTTTGAGGATTTCTGTTTTTGTCGTCTTTCTACAGGTGTGTCTAAGCTTGGATGAATCGAACGTTCCTGCGAACGAGAGTCTTACTACGTTCTATCTCAAGATTGTCGTTATCACATTCTGCAAGTGCGACCATGCCGCCATCACTCGAGGACACCCGCTCAAGCTTGTGCTTCAGGGATTCCGTTGTTGCACTGCACAGTGCAAAACACCTGACCGTTGTCCGCTCGTCCAATGATGTGCCAAAGTTGTATCGTGGTGCCAGCTTTCTCGGTAACGAGCAAGTACCCAGCCGCTTCTTTGGGCGCGACGGCAGATCTCTGCTACCAATGGTGAGCCATACACGCCTCCAGTTCACTGCAGGATGGCATATTCACTCTCGGTCTGGCTAGTATCGTTCGGAGGTAGAAGCGATGAATTTGATCGCTGGAGGGGGTTTTGCTGGATGTGGTGTGGGAGTAAGGGAATTTGCTGAGAGAGGAGTTTGAGACAAGGTGGGAAGATCGGTAGGGGGAGGAATGTCTGGGGAGAGGTGAACGATGGTAGGGAAGGGAATCGATTTCCTGCATGTGGCGGTTGATGAGTAGCGCGCTTTACACTTTAACGCCGGTAGATGGAGTTGCAGAACTGCACTTGCTCTCTGCTACGCGTCAGCTGCTGCATAGGGATTCGTGCGTGGCAGTCCACGAGACAGGAATGTCCCCATCGCCGGATGTAAGTTTGGCTGCATGTGCACACACAGCGGTGGAATTACGGACGAGAGGTACCACACCTTTCGCTGTTATGAACGTGTTCAACCGGATCACTTTCTGCCGCAGGGTAAGGGAGCGCATGTTATGCGGCAAATAAGTTGCGAGGACCTTGGGAAAACTAAGGCATACCAGTTGTAGCTTTTCAGCTTCATTCTCACCGAGTTGGTGAAAACAACGCCCAGCACCTTAACACTCTCCTTGGTCTGCAATCCCGGTATGCGTTGGTGGGTCCCCATTATCTGGGACCGACATCAATAGCCACTGTTTTCTTCCGGTTCACCTCTGCCCGGCTACTATCTCGAAAACTACCAAACTGGCTTCCACACGGTGTTCAACGGGTTCGAATACAAGTTTTCATCATTGCGTAGGTATGCGCCATGTACATATTCTGCATTGGTATTGGTGTCAGCTTTAGCTTCATTCATACGCTTACCGAATGTGCGCGGTGTTGACATTCTGTTAGTTGTTGTTCGTTTGTTACGCGCGATGAAAGAGTATCGGGACTTCGTAATTAAGCGTTTTTGAACGGTGAGCGACCCGGCGATATATTCCGGCTGCTGAAATCGCATGGGGTCAAGCGGAACTTTGTCTACGACCATCAGGCGATACCGGGAGACGTCCTCGACCAATGACCGTGCGAGATCCGGTCGGCCGCGTTCAGCGAGGACGCCACGGGTCATCAAGATCGTGAGGGAGCGAATTCGGCGCAAAAGAACCGCTCAATCCGGAAAACGGCTGCAGATCTCAACGTTTCCATTGGAACCGCTCACACCATACTCACCAAGGACCTTGGTTTCAGGCCTTACAAAAAACGTAAGGTCCATGGCGTTTCGGAGGCTACCAGCAAAAAGCGGTTGGATCGAGCTAAGAGGATCCTCTCTCGGCACGCTGGTCAGGAGTTTGTTTTTTCGGACGAGAAACTGTTCGTGCTGCAGCAGCCGCACTGATGTGCAAAATGACCGGGTGTGGGCGCCATCGAGGGACAGCATTCCTGAATCCAATATAAACATCCCTCGGTTCCAAAGTGCCGCGTCGGTGATGGTTTGGGGGGCAGTATGCAAACGTGGTAAGCTACCCTTGGTGTTTATTGAAAAAAACGTCAAAATCAACGCGGCGTACTACAAAACTGAGGTTTTGGAAAAGGTTGTTGCCCCCAGTCTCCGAAGCCTCTACGGCGATGAGCACTACGTGTTCCAGCAGGACGGTGCACCAGCCCATACGGCAAATGTGGTTCAAGCCTGGTGTCAGGACAATTTAACCGACTTTCTGGACAAAACTTTGTGGCCTCCCAGCTCCCCGGACTTGAATCCTCTCGACTTTTTTGTTTGGTCCTATATGATGGCGAAGCTGAACGAATACAAGGTCAGCACTTTGGATCATTTCAAGACGGTAATTCTCAAAATCTGGGACGAAATGCCCATGCAGTCCGTGCGTACCGCCTGCGACGCGTTCGAGAAACGTTTGAAGCTCGTTAAGGAGTACAAAGGGGGTCATTCCAAGAGAAATGTTGTAAACGTTCCTTGTAAACATAGCTTTCAATAACATAAATCCAAAAAATAAAAAAACATGTTTTCATTTTTTAACAAATTTTGAAAGTGTATCCGGGCACCTATTGAACACCGTGTAGGGTTTTTTTTCATTAGGGCGAATCTACCAATTGAGAGATTCTCTCTGGGCTCGCTCTCTTTCATTCATAAACCAACAACCTTTACGTTTTTCATTTCTACTATTTGTAGAGTATGCTAAGCCAGCACTGTTGTGTTTCGATCTGTACTAAAGAATCCCTCGAAAGTTTTATAATGGCGCTGTAATGAATGAGAGAGAGTGAGCCGGAGAGAATCTCTCAAATTGTAGATTCGCCTGAATAAAAAAACCTAAACTGATAGATCCGATCGATCGTTCGTGTTGAGGTAGCAATCACTGTGATATCATCAGCGTAAGCAACGCAGAGCTCAATCACCACACACATGCTCAATTCGTATGAGCAGAGGATGGAGGATACAGTACAAAGAGTACCATCGATATAGGATCGCCCTGACGTGCGGATCGTTCAATGCGAAACGGCTGAGAAAGGTGCCCATTCTGGCAAGCAGGCGTGATGAGGAGGTATCAGCCACACGGAAACCCAGCTGACGAAATCGTGGTTGATACCCAGCAAACGAAGGGATCGATGTAGGTACTCGCAGAGAGTCCGACCGAATGCGTGGTCGAGATCTATCTTTCCTCTCTGCTTTCGCATGATTAGCTGGGCGACACGATCTTTGAGAAAGAGTGTAGCTTGGAAAATAGAGCGGTCGCTGTTGCCACATTTTGTGCGTCGCTCAGAATTCGATGGTTCCTCATTAGACGTTCCAGGCGAGCCTTCATCACACGGGCTGAGTATTTTGAAATCAACGGTTGAGCAGGCTGATCGGGCGATATGCTCTCTTCGTCCCCATCTCACCATTCTTTTTGACGAGCCACAATTCTAGGGTTTTTTTCATTAGGGCGAATCTACAATTGAGAGATTCTCTCCGGGCTCACTCTCTTTCATTCATTACAGCGCCATTATAAAACTTTCGAGGATTCTTTAGTACAGATCGAAACACAACAGTGCTGGCTAGCATACTCTACAAATAGTAGAATGAAAAACGTAAAGGTTATTGGTTTATGAACGAAAGAGAGCGAGCCCAGAGAGAATCTCTCAATTGTAGATTCGCCCTAATGAAAAAAAAAACCCTAGAATTGTGCCATCGGTGAATTCCGAAGAAAGCTCATTCGTCATAGCTTCGTTGATAACAAAATATAGTTCCCTATATATGAAGTCAAATGTTCGTAGATAGAATTCAACCGGCAGCCCGTCGCCACCCGGCGATTTTCTTTTCTGCGATGTTCGGATGGCATTTTGTAGCTCGTCTACACTGATTTCTGCCATAAGGGCAGCGTTGGCTTCATCGTTCTCAGGCACGACTCTCGTTTTCGAAACGTTCTCCCTCCACCTGTCTCACCTCTTCCGCTGAATACAGATCCATGAAGTAACGAACACGTGCTGCTCTATCTCTAGGGAGTCCTGAAGTTGTTCTCCTCGTTCGTTCTGCAGTTGTGTTATTTTTGTTTTTCCGCCTCCTATTACCCTGGATAGGGAGTGTTGACATGTTTTCCCCGCATAGAAAGTCTCATTGTAGCCGCATGGAGTTTTGCGTAAACTGCCGCTGTAGCGTATGCATTTGCGCTTTGACGCGATTATGGTAACCAACATGGTGGGATTCTGGTAATACTCATCACCTACGCTAGCCGTAGCTGCGTATACAGGCGATTATATTCCGCATTGTAGGCGATGAAGGTTCTACGGGACTTTCAGCGGAAAAAGATTTTATCTTCCGTTTCGCACATGTGAGCCACCGTGCCGACATCCAGCTGGGGAAATTTCTCCGCTGGCGGGTCCAAAACTGCCACCGAACACGGAACTCTTCTATGTTTTCGGCAGTTAAAAGGTGAGGACGGAGGGACCGAAACCGCACCTGTGTTCACGGCCAAGGTGGGGAGACGAGATTCGCGCTAGTTAGAGCTTTGTGGTGCTGTAAAGGAACACACATGTGTTGCCGCACTTCACGGTTGTACGCAAAGCCCAGAGCTGACGTTATATGCGATCGAGCCTAGATGCCGCATTGTGTGCAACGTTACATGGGTGCGGGGATTGTGAGGGTACAGTTTTTGCCACATATCGTGAAGCTGAAGCTGACGAACGGTCGCCTGGAGAGCGGGACTATTGTTTGCGCCCGTTGAGTCACACGGACGAAGACACGCAGTTAAAATCACCAGCGAGGATGACGTGTTGCGTGTTGAAACGAAGGTAATATGCGATCGTGCCGTTGAAAAAACGTTCTCTTTCGGCACGTAAAACTGTACCCGACGGCGCGTAAACGTTACACAGAGTCGTGTTTTGCACCCTTAAGGCTATCATGGCAGCCATCCAAACTCTTCTCCACATGCGAGAATTGTATGCATGGTCCTTTGACGCGATCGCTCGTTCCCCCTCTTGCCTGGTCCACACTAAGACAACGTTGAAACCGGAAGCGAGAGCTGCTCATTCTCCACCTCCTGGAGGAAAACAACATCTAGCTCCAGCGATCGAACGAAGGTCCGGAGAGCGTCATTTTTTGTTGCGTTCGTTTATATTGTTGATGTTTGAAGCTATGTTGTAACTGGAGGACTCAGCCATTAGGACAATTCGTTACTCCCGTCTCGCTTGTCGTTCGGATCGTTCACCACGCGAGCCTTCTTGCCTGGTGGTCGGTGCGAAGTTGCCTTCTAGGGCTGGTTGAACCGACAGACGAATCTGTTTCAGTCTGCCATCGGACTTTCCACTAGCAGTTTTGCGATCCACTCCCCCGCTAGCAGGGGGCTGATGACCTGTAAAGGGTAACAACCCGCTGTCCGATGGTTGAGTCGAAGCCGAGATAGTGGCTAACGGGGAAATTTTGTTCGGTCAGGACAATTGGTGGCACCAACTTCTGTTGTTGGCGTTGAGGCATTTGTTTCGGTGGTGGCATCGTTCGTGTGGCTTGATTCTGGGTTGATTTCGTTTGGTTCGCACTGGGAGTGACGTTGGTTTGAGTTTGTGTTGGTATGGTCGATTTGACTCGTTTTTTTTGACTGCACCTGCTTTCGGCGGCATCGGCATAAGATTTTTGACGAGCAGTTTTTAATTCTGCACGCACGTGCGACGACGTGTATGTATTCGCGGCAGTGTCAGCGTAGTCTGCAGCTGCCCGAAATGCGACTACGATTCGTCCTTCACCGTCGATGGTGACCCACGACTCAATGTTTTGTTTGACCGTCATTTTGGCAACACGAACACCCGTTGAAATCCCGGGAAATCAGTATCGGCACCGCTCCGTTGTTCACGAATTGCGTTGACATCGCCGTACTTTCCAAGAAAGTCAGCAATTTTTCGGTCCGACACATCTTCACCTCCACTGCTCCATCTTCCAGAGTGATCCTAAGTAGGTATTTTTTCCCGTCCACTGGATCTCGTGTTGGTTATCGTGTTCTTCGCAAATTCGTTGCGCCAACGCCAGGTCAACGACTTTCACGAAGGAAACACCGAGGGCTCTGCTGTTCTGGATTCGTAACACTTCACCTTGTTTCAGACCCAACATGGTCGCACAGAACTTGTGCACTTTAGCATTGTCCGACTTCTTCGGCACGTTCGCAAAATCTATTAGGAATGTATTTTCCCGACGGCCCATCGCGGAGTCGTTTGGACGCACTGCGACACGGAACGGCTCAACGATGAACAGGGGGGGAAAAACAGTTGGCACTGGGACTAGCTTGTATTCGACTTCACGGCAGAAAAAACGCGTGTGTTCTACTCGGAAGTTGAGCACTAACTGTGTTCACAAAACACCTGAACAAACTCCTGTTCATCAACTTTGAAGAGGTCATCCGTTTTCACAACCAAACACCCCGACAGTGTGTTGGTATGTTGGTACCATCACAAATCGACCCTGCAGCAACAGTATTGTTGATGACAACTAGCAACCAATCGTTGGTCACGCAAAAGGCAATATCAGCAGGAAAACGACATCAAAGAAGCCATCTATGACAAGTGATCTCCGGAAAGATTCTGCAATGATTTTCATCCCGGATCAGGAACTTTTCCTGAAAATTTTAACACCTTCCACTGCACCAATATAATACTTCAGTTTACCGCCCGGTCGAACTTATTTAGTCCCAGTTGATACGTTTTTCCGCAGTTAATCAGATCGTCCGCAAACACACGCCATTTTCTTTCTCTAATGTTTCAATAGGC